>CDMY01000700.1:0-29058 GCA_001179505.1 Vitrella brassicaformis | reverse complement strand
GTGTGCTGCAATCGGACAAACTGCCGGTGCTTTCTGCAGCGGCCGACTTTCTTCTGTCAGCACAGGCGACACGCGCTAAGTGGCTTGCCCTCAACCCATTCTTGCCAGACAGTCAGGCAGGGGAAGACGACGAGCTGCTGTACGAACAGCACGTCTTAGATCAGTGGGCGCTCGACGTCGAGCTCTCTGACTAGCCTCTGGGTGTTTTTCCTATGTCTGGCTGTCATTCTCATATACCTGCAACCGTTGTCAACAGCGATTTTCTGACCATTGGTGGGTGTCGAGTGGGTGGGTGGGTGGGATGGGGAGACAAGGCCGTGTGCATGCTTCTATGCATGTGCATGCTGCTAGTTTAGTGCGTGACCTGGACAGGATCCCCTCGGGGTTACAGACACGAGTCTCGTTAAACACAATAACCAACCAACCAACCAGCGCTGAGCGTCAGGCGACAAACGAGGTCAGACGAACTTAAATTGAGCAGAATATGCTCAAAGAATCACTTTCATGTGTGTCTTTGTGCGCATGCGTTGTGTGCAGATCTCGATGGGCGCGTTTGTGTGCTGTTTCCGTCATGATGGCAGCCGCAGTGAGGGGCAGCGGGGCTGCCGTCACACCGGCACCGACAGGTGAGGCAAGACCAAAGGCAGATCTGCCTTGAGGCGCCAACACGCCTGCGTGTATCTGTTGCCCGCAGACCGACGAACAGCCGGGACAGCCTGACCACCGAGTTTGCGATTCTGTCGCGCTTTCACGTGCCGGTGGTGCACCTGTGTGAGAGCCTCAAGCCACTGGAGCAAGAAATCACAGCCATGCAAGACAGCATCACTCAGCTCAAGCAATCTCACGGCATCGCTGACCCACCGGCAGCCCGCGGCGATGATATGCTGATGATGAATGTGGGGGGCAGTGAGTGGCACGTGAGTCGCAAGCACCTCACGGAGGGGGACGGCGTGGAGGGCAGTCTGCTGGCGACACTCTTCTCTGGCAAGTTCGACAACCGACTGATGAAGGACGACAAGCAGCGTGTGTTTGTCGACATGGACACCGGTGCCTTCGCGGCCATACACCAGGCCATACTGGCAGCGAGAGCGGTCCAGCAGGCGACTCGGGAGGGCGGGAGGGATGGCTACTCGGCGGGCCGTCTTCTCGCCGACGCGCACAGGAGAGCCTTTCGTGGCGCCGATGATTTCTGGGTGAGGAAGCTTCTCTCGCCCGTCAAGAAGACGCCCGCCAGGGACGACACCATCACATGCACGTGGTCGGTGTCGACAGCTCGAGTGCCCAAGGAGGCGAGGGAGCTCGCCATGGCATTGGATGAGGTGCTCAAGGCGCACGATGACAAGAGGAGGGAGCTCGAGAGGCAGCTCTCTGCCGAGAAGCCGCGGCACGCTCAACTGACCGTGGAAATCCAGGTAGGTTATGGATGGGAAGACAGGAAACTCACGGGATGCATCTCTGTCTGTCTGTCTGTCTGTCTGTCTGTGTGTGCTGCGTCTATCAATCAGGGCGTCGAGCCCTTCCTGGCGCCCCTGAGTGGGGTTGACCCCATCCGTGTGTTCCTCGTGTGCGGCCAGACCATCGCCACCACCCAGTCGACCATCGACGAGATGAGTGACGACATGGCCCTCAAGCGACGCAACACGGCATCACTGTAAGTGAGCACACCCCGAAGAACGTCCCACGTACGCAGTTGGTTTGATGAGGGTGTGACTCCGCCTGCGATCAGGTGGGGCAGCTCGGTCGATGACGTCGCCCCCGACCACGTTCGCCGCCTCATCGACCACCACCGCCGCAAACGGCACGGCGCCTCCGTCGCTGAAGCCAGTCTGCCCCTGCAGCTGGCCAACACGCGGGCGCAGCGCGCCTTTGACTTCGATGCCGACATGTATGGCGTCAAAGTGGACCCTCCACCGGCTGCACCGACGTGAGAAACAAGACCTCATGACCTCATCAACGTGTTCCTTCATTGGTTGTGTGCGCATGTGTGAATGCAGCGGCCCGCGTTGCCTCTTCGTTCGGCTCCCCTCCGGCGCGTCCCACAAGGTGATTCGGACGGGTCTGGGCGCTGTGCCGGCGGCCTACCAGCGCGTCAGCTACCGCTGGACGGAATGGCGAGACGGCTTCGGGAGCGGCAACAAGATCGACGACGGGTGGTATACCGACAGTGTGTCCAGCCCCCACTATGGCGAGTGGTACCGCGAGGCGCTGCAGTCGATGAGGGTGGGGGAGACGAGGCGGGTCATTGTGCCCAGGGGCATGTACTTCACTGACCAAACGGCATACGTGGAGATCAAGATGGAGGACATTCTGGGATGACAGTGAGAGATGAGCCAGTTTAACTGTGCTGCGTGTGCATGTGTGTCAGCGTCTTTTATTGCGTGGGTAGACTGTGTGAGCGTCGTTTTATCTGCGTGAAGGTGAGCCTTGACTTAGTGCGTCTAATCTAAGCTGCTATTGCGGGCTTGGGGGCTTTGCGAGGCTCGGCTGAGAGGAGAGGATGGCTACATGCTTTGAAACCAATCGCGACAAGCGTTCATTGCGTCCACTCCACGAATGTCGATCTCCTCCCCTCATGAAGCGGCACGCGTAGTGTGCAATATACAAACAAAAACTGATCAGTAAGTACACTTAATGCCCCCAAACTCCCTGACAGCAAACACGAAAGAATCACCTCATAAAACTTAGTGTATGCCATCAAGGGCAGCGACAAAGATCACAGAACAAGGACTGCATGAAATTGACACACACACACATACACCCCAGTCCATTCACTCGTCAGCAGCAGCGGTCTCAGTAGCCGCCACAGCTGCCTCATCAGCCACGGGCTCCGTCGGAGCAGCACTCCTCCCATCGTCACACTCGTCTGTCTTGGCGTACTCAATCGACACGCCATAAACCACGGCTTCCTCTGCGCGACACCTGACACACACGCACACACGCACATAAACACATGAAAGCCAAATGCATTGTGTGTCGTTGGTCGGTTGGTCAGTTACCAGATCTCCTCCCAGTGGACGGGGCAGAGGGAGTGTGTGTGTCCGAGGGGCCACGAGAAGGGCAGGGAAACGTCGCTGCTGTCCAGGGAGCTCTTGCACGCGTACTCGCGGCTGCCGAAATCGATCTTCAGGAAACTCTTGTCAGAACCCTCTGCACACACACACACACACACACGCAGCCGTGGCGTTCGACAGAGCCCAGACCAACACCAGTTGTCTCTCTCTCTCTCTCTCTCTCTCCGACGCACCCACCAGGTCTGAAGTGCACGTATGTGTTGTGGTCCAGGAAGAGTTCCATGAGGCCGGGTGACTGCCCGCGGCCGTCCTCAGCAGGGTATACCCTGAAGGGGGTGCTGCGGATGCCGTCGAGGGAAAAGACAAACGAGTTTGGGCAGAGGGAGGAGGTCTCGTGGCCTCTAGGGTCGCTCCACGGCTGCTCAGCATAGCCGCCGTACAGCTGCCAAAAAGGACAAGGGGGGATGGATGTGCGTGTGTGTGCTGCTGTGTCCTCTAATGTGTCTTACATGGTCGCCAGATCTGAACACGATCAATGTGGGCCCCCTGTCAGCGCAGCGCTCGATGAATGAGTCACGACTCCAGCCTCGGTCAGACGGGCTGACGCACCAAACACACACACACACACACACACAGAGCGTGGGCACACGTGGAGCGTCTGCACTATGATATTCGTCTCACTTGTAGAGCAGCTTGAGGGACACGCTAACGGCCTTCATGCCCTCGGTGTCATTGACTGGTTTGCGCGGGTGTGTGAGCCAGTGGCCGATGCACGTTAGGTGGAAGCCGTCGTGCAGCAAGGAGCACGAGTCGCTCACCTTGACCTCGATCGTGCTCGACAGACCGCCCCCGTCAGTCGCCATCTGGCCCATGAGAGAAACAAACAAGGAGGACAAACCACAGGAGTGTTCGCCTTCATCATGAGGTCATGGTGCTGTGTGTGTTGTCCTGCCCTGTGGCTGACCTCTTCGAGCCCATACATGCCCAGCACTTCTCTGAAGGCGCGCCACTCCTCGGGCCGCACACGTGGAGGGGCCACCTCGGTGCCTGTCCGGTGGGCAGTGAGCCGCTGGCGACGGCAGAAATCCACCACCTGCACTCACACGTGCCATGGATGATGCACCATGGGCAGAGCAAGATGGCAGACAGACACACTGCTGCGGACCTTTTGAAAGTGGCTCGGCACCACGTCTCGCAAGGGGCCGCTCCACCTGGCAGACAGAATAAGATGCAGGAGCACCGTGAGGGGGGCACTGTTGTCGACGAGTGGGTCAGTCGCTCTGACTTGCAGAATCTGTTGTAGATGGCGCTGTTCTCTCCGATGTTCGTCAGGGTGGACAGAGCGGTCGACACACGGACACCAAGCGGCATCACCATCACAGACATGACCTTGTCTGCACCCACACACACCCACACACACGCACATACATCAATTAAACCAGCAGGCCCACCATGCTCCTCGTCAGCTCACCGTCTTCGCCGTCATCGAGTGTCTCGAGCTGCTCGTGTCCGGTCGGCATCAGCCCCTTGGGTGGTTTGGCGAGGAACGGCGTCACCGTCTGGACCTCATCGACCCACCGACGCTCACGGCCCTCCAGCTCCTTCTCTAGCTCATTCAACGAGTCGAGGAAGTTGCTCCTGACACACAGTCCCCGGAGCATGTTATTCACCGTCACCGGACCCACCCCTCCGCTCACTCACCACGGCTGGTCTTGCGTGACTCTCCTCCCCACACCGCCGGAGCTCTGCCCACCCTCAGGCACCACAATCCCACTCGTGGGAGCGGTCACACCGTAGGCACTGTAGGACGCATGCGGCGCCCGGTGGTCGATGTGGATCGGCTGTGGCGTGGCGGGCGAGTTGGCTGTCAGCCACGAGTCCAGCCCAAACAGCCCCAAGTAGAACTCCACCACCGACTTGTCTTCGCCGCATGCCAGCACGTCTTGCGGCTTGTGTGGGCGGGGGCTGAGCACGGTAGGCGGACGTGGCGGCACGGATGAGGGGCGATGGGAGGAGGTCGCTGTTTGGTGGTGGTGCTGCCGCATCCTGGCTCCTGGTGGCAGTGGCAGGCTGGCGTAGCCGAGGTCGACTTGGATGATCTTCTCAATCACGAAACGGAACATGCCTGGCAGGAAAGAATCACAGGGCAGGGAAGCATGAGCACTCATTGTGTGGTGGTGCGGCTCTTCTCTTTGTACCAGGGTCGAGATCGAGGAAGTATCTGTCGTCTTCGCCGTCCTTCAGCAGCCGATGCTCCCAACGGCCAGAGAAGAGCCGACACAGAGGGCTGACAGACAGCAGACACAACAGAGGAAGTGCATGGACAAGCCATTGAGCCATCAACACTCACCTTTCGTCGACGCACGTCAGTATCCACCTCTCCACATCATACGGCTGCCCCCCCACGTTCAGCCGCAGGACGTCCACATCGCTCCGCTCGCCCTGTTCGCGGAAATCGGGACACGCTCGTGCCACCACCTCTGCAGAAGCACACAGACACACACGCGCGCACAGACAGTCAGCAGATCCGCCAACGGGAGGCCGGCCGGCGTCTCCATGTGTTTCCTCATTCCTCGGCGAGATCTGACCTTCGAGCCTGGATCTCCTCGACAGCATGCCATCCCTCCTCCTGCCGATCTCGCTGACAAGGCTGCCTGCCTCCTGCTCCACCCGCATCACGGCGCCGTCGAGCACCGAATCCATCCCAGGCTGCTTCATGCCCAACTCACTGGAGGATGCCAGAGGGATATCCCACTGCTGTTTTGCGCTGCTCTGACGCCTGTTCGCAGGACTTTGGAAGCGCGATCGGTCTGCGAGCTTAGCCTTTCCATGAGAAATGCAGGCGCTTATCATCGGGGACGAGGCGCCACGAGGCCTGCTGCGTGCCCGCCGTCCCATCAGCAGCTTCTTTGCATGGTCCCGTGACCAGTGGCAAACCATCGGCTGTGAATCCAAGTGGCGATGGCCGCCCTTCCTGAGAGTGCAGTACTCAGATCCGGTGAGATAAGGACAAAGATCTCGCGTGCAAACAGACTGTTACGTTACATTTGCTCATGTCCGTCTGTCGCGTTTGCTCATATGGTTATCATCAGGTGTTGGAGGAGCAGTACAGGCGGCTGATGTACGAGGACCTGCGCGAGACCGCCAAGGCCCTCGGCTTCCTGGGACTTCTCGCCATCCTCCTCTCAATACTCGTCGGAGTATTCACGTCAGTCAGTGCATGGCAGACAGACAGCAGAGCAAAGATAAGCCACGACAGTCCGCAGTCCTTCCATCATCTGTGTGTGCGTGTGCAGTGAGCACCATGGCGATGACCTCTGCATTGACGTGATTGCCCGTGCGGTCTTCACTGTGCCCTTCGCCCTCTTCCCGTTCCTCTACGCCCTCCTGGATAAACCGCTGGTGCGTCGAGGAGAAGAAGATACATACCCCCATACATACACCCACGTCGCTCTTTCTGTGTGTGCCCCTGCATCTGCCTGTGGCTGGCTGCGGCGCGGCGGTGCGGTGCAGGTGGGTTTGTACTGCTGGTACCACAAGAGGTATCACAACAAGAACGCCCTGACGGACGACGGCCTCACCGACGCCTACTGCCGGGTCGAGCGGTTCGTTCTAGCTTTGATATTCATCGTGTCAATCGCCCTCATACACATGGTCCGCATAGCGACGGAGGGAGGCCCACACCTACACACGCACACACGCCCTTGTGGTTTGTTCGTCGTCAGGACGGGAGAATCACATACCATCATGACTGGGGCTACGTGTGGAGCTCCAAGGAGGACTACTACATCGTCTACCGCAGCGCTCACTGGACGCCCGTGTGTGCGGTGGTGGCTGGGTGGATGGCCTTCAAGTGCGACAGCTTCCTGACGCTCCTGATGCACGTCACACACGTGAGCGCGTTTGCCGTGTTTGAGCTGCTTTGCAAGCTGCCCGGCAACTGGAGGGGCATCATCCCCTACGCAAGTGAGCCATCGGTGGGTGGGTGGGTGCATGATCTCGAGGATGCAGACACCGGCATGTCGTCTGCGTGTGTGTGTGAGTGCAGTTGTGAATGCTCTCTTCTACATCGGATCACGGCAGATAGAGCTCTTCACCCGGTATGAGACGAGTTCACTGTTTCATGTTTGTGCCTGTTGTCCATCTTTCGTCTAATTCGTTGTGTACATGTTCCCCTCATGGTCCTGTTTTGCAATCAGGACCACCCTCTACCAGAAAAACCAGGTAAATCGGCGAATTCGACAAGCGTTACGAACGGGACGGGCGCATGTGTTGCATCGGTTTGTCCGTGCAGGTCCACAAGGAGAAGGAGAGCAAGAAGCTTCTCCTCGAGTCGTTCTCGCAACTTGTGGGCATCGCCGCGTGGTCAGTCAACACAACATGACGACGACACAACACACCAGGCTGACACGCCGGATAATCGCTGGTGTGTCTGGATGTTCTGGCAGGGAGTGGGACACGAGCGCGCCGATAGATAAGGGTACGCAGTCGACGCAGAGATGGACAAAGGACATGGAGTACGTGTTGCTCCTGTCTGTCTGATTGGTTGCGCCATCAGGTTGCTATCAGACCAAAGTGATTGAACACCTGACAGGCCGCCGGCTGCCCGACTCGTCGTACCCCGCCGACAGCTCCCTGCTCAACCCCTCACCGTCATTCAAGGCAGACCAGCTGCCGCAGGAACCCTCCTCCGAACAGCCGTCGATCGAATCCACCACCACCACTACACCCATCGCTGAGAAGAGACACTTCATGTACGCATGGCTAGCTCCTAACACCCGTTCGCAGAGATGAATTCCGGTCCTTGTTCGCTGTCCCTGTCGTCAGGTTTGGATACTTGAAGAGCGCGGTTTCCTCGCTGTGGGCGTGCTGTCCCTCCCGGCGTGGCTCCCGCCCGCATGTGTCCCCGTCCGATGCGGTGGACAAGCCAGCTCAAGACCAGGACACAGCCGCCCTCACCGACGTGCCCATCCAGATCGACGACGACACCAAGAGCGTGTTGTCGGGCTGCTGGACGGAGCACGTCATCATTGAGGACCGGCACAAGATTCAGGATGCGATCCTGCGGTGCGCCAAGCAGGGCGCGAGCTTCGAGATGGATATCAAGTACGAGAGAGCTGACGGGCAGGTGCGGTGGTTTAGATGCGGCGGCAGGTGAGTGAGTCAGACAGAAGGGGACTTCGGCCTGCAAAACGGTGCGTGTGTGTGTGTCTGTCTGTCTGTAGGAAGAAGACCTCCTCAGACGTCATATGTGGCTTCATACAGGTTAGTCAGTCACAACCCAGCAGCGCTTCTGCACATGGACCCCTCTTTTTTCCTCGTCTCGTCTTTATCAGGATGTGACCGACACCCGTCGTCAGGCCAAGGCGCAGGAGAAGCGCGTCAGCCTCCTGCAGCGGGTCGCCGATGCCATTCTCGACGCCACTGCCGTAGTCGATATACAGGTGCAAACGAAACACCGTCAGTCCAGCCATATCATACGTCGTGCGTGTGTCATGGTATGCAGGAGGAGCTGTTTCTCGAGAGCTCGTCTCTGCTGAATCTCTGGCAGAGAAGGCCGCTCGAAGGTCACACACATGCACCACAGGAGAGGGGGCGAGAAAGAGATGGATGACCCGTCTCGTTCTGTCGTCATTCCTTTCAGGCACGTCGCTGACGGATGTGATCGAACCAGACATGGTCCAGTGCCTCAAGAGAGACGTCGTGCTACGCGCGGGGCTGCGGCTCAAGTGCACCATCAAGAGGAAACAAGACGGACAGCAGGCACATGTAACCCCACACACAGAGCACACAAGTGCATTCCACACCCACCACACGCATGTCGCTTCATGTCTGTTGCATCGCAGGGTGAGCTGCTGGCCTTGACGGATGAGGACGACCCTGCCAGCGTCTTCCTGGTCAGATTGGACGATAGCCACACAAGTCACACTCTCTCACACCAACCCTCTGACTCCTGCCTTGTTGTGCCTTTCCTCAGGGTTTCCAGGACATGCGTAGCACGGTCCCCCCCTACTTGTCTCTGCGGACACTGATCAACACGCCTGCCACCCGCCCCCCTCCCCCGAGGAGACCCCCGCCGTCACTCAGGTCACTCTCATCCACCAACACCACCACGGCCAGCACACCCCAGTCGCTGGCATCGATCGTGCCCAAGACGCGCAGTCGACGGCCTGCCGTGAACGGGGCGGCGCCGCCTCCATACGACGACGAGGACGAGCATTCGGCGGCGCAGAGGCCGCCTT
This sequence comes from Vitrella brassicaformis, assembly GCA_001179505.1. NCBI lineage: Eukaryota > Vitrellaceae > Vitrella > Vitrella brassicaformis. The sequence continues at coordinate 19,805 of CDMY01000700.1, read as the reverse complement.
CCTACTCGTCGGGCTTCTCTGCCACATGAAGGGTGGCTCCTTGGTTGGCTGGGCGGCTGGGTGAGCAAGACAGAAAGTGTGCTGTGTTTGATGGTGTGATGCATGTATGCGATGTGTGTGTGTGTGTTTGATGACGCGGAATGTCTACCGCTCTTCATCGCGTGGGCCGGGCGCGTTGTGGGTCACGCACGTACAGATGGGATGGGTGCTCTTTATCACATCCATATCCGTGTCATGTATGTGACGCGTGTTGTGTGGTGCTGTGTTCTGTTGCGTTTCATATTGATTGTACGCGTGTCGCGTTTTGACGTAGCTGGGTGTGGGGTGGTGTCGTGAGCCAGTCAGTGAGAGCGGGAGCCATGCTGACTAGTGCTTGTTTCGTACTGTGTTTCGCGATGGATGGATGGACGGGTAGGTAGGGCGTAGACGTATGAGCACTTTCTCACAGATGCAATGCTGCATCAATGTGACAGAACAAAGACAGGCTGAGCCTGGAGGCGATTTTTCGCTGTATGTGATGATGTTTACATGTCGTGAGAGGGGATGCGTAGTCTTGTGCTCGTGAGTGCATTGCACGCAGACGAGCTGGGTGTGGTCACTGTGGTGTTCATGGCTGTGCCGAGGCCAGCCACTGCCTGACTCACTGACCCTGAAGACGAGCAAATTTACACCGTGCAGCCGTTGGAATTCTTCTTGCATGTCGCTGCTTCCCGCGCTTCTCGGCCTCGTGCTCTTCTCCTTCGCAGCCTTCACTTGGTTCGCCCACCGAGTTGAAGTAGCGTGTCCCCTGCAAGAGCCGGCCTCTGTCGCTCCGCCCGCCCTCCTCCGCCATCTCCATGGCGCTGTTCTTGATGATGATGATGCGACAATCGCCAGCAGTTCATCCAGCAATGGCACCACGATACCCCGGCAGGTGTCTAATAATAAGGATGGCTCAGAGCGTGCGTCTGCAACAGTTACTGTCATCATCGTCTGCCTGTCTGCGCGTCTATCTGCCCGCTTGTCTGTTTCAGGTCTTCCTGACCGTCAAAGACAAGAACACCATGAAGAAGTGGCAGCGGGAGAATCTCGCCAGGTGCAAGAGGGTGAATCCTGGCTGGAACTTCAATGTCTACGACGACAGCGGGATGGACGAGTACGTCACAGAAGGGTTTCCTGAACTGCTTGACGTGTGGGGCTTCTTCAAGAACGTCATCGAAAAGAAGGTTCGTCGTCAGCAGACCAGCACCACCATGAGCCTGTACGGCCTCTCGCTGCTCTGTCTGAGCAGGACTTTTGGTCGTACTTGATAGTGTATGACCGTGGCGGGCTCTTCATGGACTCAGATATCCACTGTCGGCGGCCACTGGATGAGCTGCTGAGCGACAGCAACACAAGAGGTGAGAGTGACTTGACTGTGCAGACGGCATGTGAGTTAGTCGGCGAGTTTGTGCAGGCTTGATTGGTGTCGAAAAGGCTGACGGCGGGAAGCTGGAGTTCGCACAGGTACCATTACACTCCCCATTCTCATGCCCTCCCTCTGCTGTCCTTTGGCAAATGCAGTGGAGTTACGCGTTTGCACCGCGACACGCTATTCCCCTTACGACTCTGATGCGGATCAAGCACAAAGTGGAGGAAATTAAGGCTGCCGGCGCCTCAGACACCAGCGCCGTCTTCCTCACTGGGCCGATAACATGGACGGACGCCATCCTCGAGTACATGTATCTTTTCGGCATGGGGAAGGAGACGGTCATCGAGGCTCATTCAACAGCCCGTCCACAGGACCGCGTCGTGGGCGATGTGCGGCTACTGAGTGTCAATCGATTCGCAGCGGGCCAACCGCATTCGCATGCGACGCGTCGCTGCAGCCATCCCGATGCCTTTCTCATTCACCAGTTCAGCGGGCAGTGGAAGAATCACTATCAGTGGTACACAGCCGACGGAAAGCCGCCAGCGACGGAGAAACAGCCGTGGTGGACTTGGTTCCCCGAAAGAGGAGACAACTGGAGACCGCGGTGCTTCACAATCCGACGGTTTGATAGCACATGAGGGGGACGATTGAAAGCCCCATGCAGGGAGACCAGGAAGAGGGGATTCAGGACCAGCCGGGAGAACGCTTTGACTACTGCGTGATTTTCTTTTCATATATTCGTCAGCTGCCTGCTTGACAGATCAGCAGAGAAATATCCACCTTTCTTTCGCATGTTGAATGAGTTTTTTCCGTGTCTTGTTTCCGCAAAAGCTGAAAGACGGTTTGCACACCACTTGTCTGTTGAGTTCTGATGTGATTTGTATGATGTGAGCTTCATTATGTATTGGGAGGTTTCTCTGATGGCCCCATGGCGGGCTTGTGTGTGCGTGTGGTACCGACAGCTCGTCAACGTATCACGCTAGTGGGCTGTTGTCGTGGAAGAGACCTGACCTGCCACTCATACATGTGATAAGACTCATCCACATTCATTGCTTCACTGCAAAAATGTGAAGCAATGAAATCATCACTTCACTGCAAAAATGTGATGTGCCGACTTCCGCCCTGGTCCCGTTTTTGCAGGGCTGCTAATCGTTTCCATGAATGCCCTTTGTGTTTCTGAGGAGGCGTTGAAATGAAAGGGGGACGACCAGACATCTGATCTATGGGTCCAACATGACGACCGCATCTGCGCACTGACCAAAACACCCACATGGACATCCCACTCGGTGGCACACACAACCAGCACCGACAAGCGAACGGCGATAACCGCAAAGCCCATAGCCGTACGATACAGAATACCCAGACGAACCCGTCACCCTACGCACTGACACCGATGTAACCTACCCACACACACCCCACCCCACCGGCCCTGACTATCACGGCCGGTCTTGAGCAAAAAACAGACGGAAGTGCGGGCGATAGGGGCCACGGGAGATGAGGTCCTCCGGAAATGCACTCGCCCGCTGCTGGGCTTGCGCCTCTGCTGCACAGTGAGCCCGATAGGAAAGCTGACAGGCATTCCATTGGGCGAGGGCCACCGAGAGACGCTGCGCCCAGCGGCTCATGAAACCCGCATAAAACGACGCCCGATCCTCCTCACAGCAGGCCGGTAAGGGGGCACGGCGGCGAGCCAGTTTGTGCAGCAAGTCGATGGTCTGCTGTCCCCATCGGCCGCACGTCTCGGCAGCGAGAGGGACAAACACGTAGCCGGGCACCGCGCGCACCGTCGATCCATACAGCAGCTCCTTCCGCCGCTCCGCATGTCGGGCAGCGGTCCCCCCAGGCAACTGGGCATTCTCCCGGCGGATCCGCTGATGGGAGACGACGGCTGAGTCGTCAGGGCGGAGGGGGTGGGTCACCGTGACATCACACAAATAGCCGACGCCATCAGCCACAAAGAAGATGTCCATCCGCTGGTTGTTGGGGTCCGCGTTTGGCGGCGTCATGCCGAGCGCGCGCAGGGGCACCTCAGTCTGCGCAGGAATGCCGACCTCTGCCAAGAGATCGACGAAGGTGTCGCGGAGGAGATTATGCTTCAGAATGCGCTGGCTGGCGCCAAGGGGGCAGAGGAAAAAGTGGTCACCAAACTCGTCGACCGCTGCCCCACATGCACACACCCGGCCGAGTCGGGCAAGTGGAAGCGGCAAACCGAGGCATACGGCCGCTTGCGTGCGGAACTGAAAGTTGTTGAGGCACGTGCGGTGGTCGTAGCGGGAATATGCCGGCACCGCCGTCAGCCATCCGCATGACATAGGGCCCTGGCAGCTAAGTAGGCGTCCCCGCGCCCGGCTGTCGGCCGGGAAGAGAGCACGCAACGCCTCCCCATCCTGCGCAACCAGCGCGGCCGTCAGTCGGTGCTGCAGATGAGGGTAAGGGCGGGTCATCATGTCGGAGAGAGAGGGGATGGTGATGGATGGGAGGGATGCGCGAAGCGAAGAGAGAGTAGATGCTGCCTGGGCGAGCCACTGCACGGTCAGGAAGCTTCTGTCCCTTGCGGCATCCACGGCCGGTCGCTAAATCGCTCCATTACATCCCCAACAGTCATCGCCACCGACCCCAGAAAAGCTGCCGGTGCTCTCCGCTCGAGTGACCCCGCCCCAAAGCCCCCTCCCCTCAAACACAGCTGCAGCTGCCTTTTGGTCGCCTCGTCGACAGAACCCACAGTGAGGACCTGGGCAAAAGCGTCCACCAGCGCGTCATCCTCTCGCCGGGCAGCCGCAAGGAGCTCCGCCGAGGGGGGCAACATACGACACCAGTGTTGTGTTTCTGATCGGCGGTCGTGTTTAACGGGTGAATATACTGTCGTTCTTCCCTCAACATCGGCAAGGTGGGGCTCAGAAGATACAAAAAGAAAAAAGCTGACAGTCTTCGCTGTTCGTCAGATGTCTGCCGACGCCAGTGTCTTACTTCAAGGCCTCCAGCGGCTGCATGAGGACGTCAAGGTGAGAACAAGCAAGGCATACATCTCATCAGTGGACCCTTTGACTTGATCCTCGTCAGGCACGGTCGGAGAACCGGAGTAGTGGTAGTGCGTGGCTCTTTTCGGCGGCCAGTCATCTCTCCCTTGCCGAATCTGCGGTCGATGCGGCCGTACATGCACTCGCCAATGAGGCTGCAGCTGCCGCAGCTGAAACACGGCCAGATCAACCGAGTGCTGCAGAGGTGATAAAAACCAACCACAACGAAGAGAGAGTTGCCATTTGTCCTGTTGTTTGTGGGTGGTGCTGATGATGTTTCACGGCACTGTGGCTGATGCAGAGGCTGTCACGTCGGCGCCTGCATTCCGACTGATCCATGTGTCGGGGAAGCAGCCGACCAGCAACGAACCGGTGAGATCAGACAGACAGAGAATCCATTCGCCATCCTCTTTGCATCCTTCTGGTCCCATTCCTCTGCTTTTGCATCAATCAGGCGTCCCTTCGCCTCTCCCCCGATGAGCTGGCGACCCTGTTCGGCTACCATCAGCCATGGCAGCTGACGCGCATAGCACCAGCCCTCGGCCACACCGTCTTCAGCTGGGCGGCCGCCAACTGCACCCACCTCATCATTGACGGATCGAACAAGGGCGGCGTGCGGCACATCTGGGAGAAGATGCCGCCGCAGGTGGCGCACAGATGGGGACAGCGCATGATCAACCTCACACACATCTACGTCATCTGCCCCAAAGACCAGAACGGCAGCTTCCACGCCACCTGGTGTGACTGGATTTGGGTCTCCGTCATTGAGGGGAACGCGCAGGCCAGGAGAGCACGGAGCGAGCTTCAGGAGGGGTCGTCTCCCGCTTCGTCCATCAAGGTCCTCAGCTTCGAGGGAGACACCGATGGAAGGCCATGTCGTTTTTTCGACATCCCGTCAGTCCAGCCTGGCGATCCTCCCCCCTCGCCCGTCGACCTGTCCAACCTCGAGGAGATGCGGCGCCTGCCCTGCACGATAGTGAGCTTCCTCCTCAGCCGCCGACAGTGGCGCACGCCATCGCTTCGCGTCATGACCTTCACGGATCACGGCTGTGAGGCCGAGGAGCATATTGCCGAGTGGGCGAGCGGATGTGAGCACCTGGAGGTCCTCGATAGTGACGGCTGCATCCACGAGAAGACTGAGGTGCTCGGCATGCTTCCCACCGGCCACTCCCTCGCCCGGTTGAGGTCGATCGGCCCCCTCAAGCTGCAGTCACGTATCGGGAGCAGTGTCGCTGCCTTGGAGGACCACCTGGCCAGCTTACGCCAAGCTCTGCTCGACCGTGGGTGCCGTAGGACGCTTCGGGAGCTGTCCATCGCGTGGAACATCGGTGGCGCGATGCAGAAGGCGGCGTTGCGGGAGGTGGCACTGCTGTCGGAGCAGGTCATGCACCCAGATGCCCTCCAGAAGCCGCAGCTGGTCGAGGTCGACTCGGCAGCAGGCAGGAGAGGTCGACGCGAGATGGACCTGGAGCTCATCGGGTGGATGAAGAATGAGTCACGTCAGGTGGGTTGGGTGGCGTACAATGGATGCAGACCAACAATCTCGTGAATTCTTCCCTTGGCTGTTTGTCTGACTGTCGGTGTCTATGCAATCAGGTGCAGAAGATCGTTCGTAAGTCTGCCTCGCTCGCTGACGGCGTGTGCTTCGACCACACAGGGCCCGGCAGCTTGACGGATCCCGATGCTGCCGCAAACATGATCTTCTTCCCGCGCGCCGACACTTTCCGCTGCAGCAATTACTTCGTCCGGGAGACCCAGCTCGACGGCCTCGTCAAGACAGTCGCCAATTCGATGCCCAAGTGCCGCCGCCTGTGTTTCGGGACGTCCGTGTACCCCTACGACAGAGAAGCGCCAAGCAAAGCCGTGACCTTCCTGGAGGCGCTCACGGGCCAGATGGGCGGACAGGAGGGAAGGCGATTTTCTGTGGAGATCAACATCCCGGTGCGGGGCATTCTGTTGTCTGACAACTCCCATCCTTGGCCGCGGGGATTCCCCGGCAGGGATCCCCTGGTCAAGTGGGCAAAGCACGACTTGCCGCCAGTCGACGAGGTGCACATCGCTGTCCTTGGTACGCAGCAAGAGGAAGAGAGAGAGGGAGAGAGAACGTCCATCGCATTTGGCATTGCTGCCTGTCAGGTCGCCTGTCCAAAGGCTCTTCCACTCGCAGCTGGCCGTGTTCAACCTGCTCAGCACACCATACACCATGGCCATCGAGAGCGGCAGCATCACCATCGAGAGACGCCAATAAACGGCCGGAGTGGTAAGCCAGCGACAAGACAGCCAGATGGGACGCCGGATCGTGTGGTTTTGTCTCAGGTAGCTGTGTTTGCGCGTGAGTGTAGTGGAAACACAGCCGTTGACTTGCTGTGCGTGTGCTGCAAGCATGTTAGTGTTTCTGACTGTTGAATAGACTCGTGCCACATGCAGGCGGGAGTTCCAGTGTGTTCATCTGCACGTCAATGTTCGCCAACACATGCAGCGCGGTCATCATTGACCCACTTGCATCATAAAGCATGCCAGAAACACTCATCCACCGATCTATCCACCGATCCATCTCCCCACCTCCCCACCACACAATGAAAAAAGGCGACGACCTGATGGGCAAGCTGGTTCATGTCAGTCAGTCGGCCATGGTCAGTGCCCCTATGTCTCCGAGTGCCTTCTTGAGTACGTGTCTGACTTTGATGTAGACCCTCAGCGGCAGCTCCAGGCCCATCTCACGCACCACCTCCTCCTCCACACTCAGCTGCCGGTCGGCATGTGAGGTCGTGGATGTCGGGGGGGACGACCCGCTGCTGCGGTACTTGCACACACGCAGCAGACTCGACCCAGAGATCTCCAGCTGACACACAAAACGCACAATGACATCCAGACGTGTGGCGTTGCATCGACTTGCCCTCAGGATAATGTCTGCCAGTTGCTCGATGGCCGCCTTCAGGGCACCGTCCTGCTCGTGGTGGTCCTTGAGAGCGCGAGACAGCCACAGGGCGTCCATGCGGCTGAGGGCCGCGAAGTCTCGGTCGGCCCCAGCCATCATGCCCCTCTCCATCTTGTCGATGTCTCCGCCCGCCGTGAGGAAGGCGTGGAGGTCGAGAATCGTGGCGGGGTGGGCCACACCCATGGCCTCACACAACACAGTGCGGTCGTCGCGTAGAGTCGCCAGCACCTCACTTGGAGGCAGACTCTGACCCTCACCCTGCAGACAAACAGGCAACATGCAACAATGGTCAGATGCACGACATGCAGACGGGCCTGCTTACGTGTTCAAAGAAGGGCACCACAGCCAGCAGATCAGGCCGCTGCGAGGCCTTCATGGCATCGATGTACTCATTCCAGTCGCCATTGAGCTGGCCAGCCTCCTTTCCCATCTCAGCGTCCGCCGACCCTCCAGCCAAGGCGTGAGTGAGGGCAAGAGAAGAAGACGAAGCGACACTGCATGCCACACAGCCGCATCACCCACTTCACACGTGTCGCCTCCCACTGACTCACCCGCTCTCTGCCATAGCAAGCTCTGGGCGCCGATCATCCAGGCCCGCCTTGGTAGCCGGAGGCCTGAGGGGAACGCTCGAATACTGTTGGCAGGAAGGCGACTCGACCATCTTCGACCCGCCAGATGGTGGACGTGACGTAGCGATCAGCCGCGGTCTGCCGTTGAGATGCGGCTTGCCGACGTCCGCCGGGCACAGCGAAAGCATCGACGTCGGCATGCCGACCCGACCATCCTCACGACTACAGCCAGGTTGAGCAAAAAGCTCATTCTGGCTCGGTCCACCGACCTCCCTGCTCGCCCCTGCCGCCACGATCTGCTGCTGTTGCTGCTGCTGCTGCTGCTGTTCCCTCTGTCGCATGAAGCTCAGGAAGGCCTGGTAGTCCCTGGATGAGGGTGAGGGCGAGACGAGGGAGAGGGAGGTGGTGGGGAGGGGCATCGCAGCCGCCATGCGGGCCGCACGGATACGCTCGTCGTTGCAGGAGGGGGACACGCTGCCTTTCATCTCAACTGAAAGAGAAAGGATGCACCCACAGCTCACATACGCGCATGGATGTGGGTGACTGCTCACCTGATGCACTGAAGTCGATGTCCATCGGCGACTCGTCACGCTTCACCTTCCGCCGACGCTTGCGTCCCCCGCCTGACACACAACAGATCATCCCCTCCGTCTCTATCTGTCCTGTGGTGCCCACCCACCCAATCCAACCGACCCACCTGTGTATTGGTCCATGTCAATGTCTTCCGCATCACCTGCCAGCAGGCGCTTGGCCATCTCAGCCTTCATCTCAGCCGCCGTGCGGCCGTCGTTTCGCCGCCTCGCTGGTACGCGATAGAGCGAGTCCGCGTCATCCTCGCTTTCCTCCTCGTCCTCATCTGACTCACTGTCGCGATACCGAATGGTCCTCCCTCGTGTCGACACACCGCCGCCCCGGCCACCTCTGCTCCTTGTGGTCGCCCGGCCCACGCGGCCCCTCGCCCTGCCCCGCCTGACGACCCCCTCCCCGTCCTCCTGCTTGATCACTCCATCGAAGTCGAAGCCGAGCGGCTGAACGCGTCGTATCTTGGGGGGACGGCCAACCCGACTACGACCACGGCCCCGACCACGGACGGGAGCCTGAAGGCAACACAGAGAGATAAAAGGAGAGAAGGGTGCAGGCGTGTCGTCATGCATGCCATCTCTCAACCTCTCACATGCGGTTGGTCCGGTTGGTTGTCACTTGCGCGTTCGCCTGAGTCGAATTCCTCCATGATGTCCGCGTACGTGGCCGGGTCGGGCAGGCGGGGAATCCCCACGGCATCGGCCAGCCGGTCGCGATCCGACGCCGCCATGGCAAAGGCACCACGCAACCCTGACAGACAGTGACATCATCGCACACAAAGAGAGGAGGATAGAGTCAAATGGCCCACCATAGCGCATGTGCATGTGGTTGTGGTGTGGTGTGGTTTGGTGTGGTGTTTGTTCACCTAGCTTAGCGACGCGTCTCAGCGATCCCCTCTTCTGCTGTGCGCAGGGCACCGCCTCCTCCTTGACGGATGCGAAGAAGGCAGCCTTCTTGTTGCTCATGTAGATGCCCAGGTAGACGGAGTCGCTGTCGGCTGACGTGAGGGCCCTGACTCGGTCGGTGACCCGCCGCCGCAAGTCCTTCATGAGGTCAAGGGTGGCACGGTGCAGTCGCATCTGCAGCGGCTGCTCCTCATCCTCACACTCACTCCCGTCCGACTGCTCGCCGTGCTGCTGAGGATGGTGGGGGACATCGCCGGGCTCCGCCTTGACCGTCCGCCGCATCCGTCCCTGACTTTCGGTGGTGTGGCTCGCCACGCCAGCCTCGTCCATGTCATCCTCGACATGGTCATCCGCCCCGCCCCCCAACCCCTCCCACTTGGCCCAGTCCACCTGCTGCAGAATGGCGTCCACTTGTTCTCTGGGCAGCGGGTGCAGCGACCACTCAGCGGCCTTGGCGTTGCGCCTCTCCACCGCACACTCGACGGCCTCCCTGAGGGAGGGGAAATCCGCACAAACCACCTCCTCTCTCAGCTGGCCCTCCTGCTGGCGGAACCCCACCATGATCTTTTCGATGGCCGTCGGCGGTGCAGCGTGGGTGGTGCTGGGCACGGCAGAGAGGCCGAGGGGTGCCTCGGGCGGCAGGAGTGACCTGAGTTGCTCGATGAGCGACACCTTCATGCGGCGGCTGTGGGTGTGTGGGACGGGGGCCGGGCCGGGGGGCTCATTGTTCTGCCGTCTCTTGCGTCGTTTGGGTGCGGTGTCGAGGGTCTCGTAATTGCTCCAGTCCTCTGTGTCGAGGACGTGGTCAGCCTGGTCGATGGGGATGGGCGCGAGGCCCAGTCTGGCTGCGATGTTGTTGCGGATCTTGATGGCCTCGCGATAGGCCTCCTTCATAGGCCACTGTGAGGTGTGGAAGTCCTTGATGTTGACGTACTCGCCCTGGATCTTGTTGAAGCACACGCGGACCTTGGCCCACGGGTCCCTCTTGGTCGGCCGCCACGGGCAGACGCCCAGAGGCTGACGGTCGGGGATCAGCGCACGCAGACGCAAAGTGGGCGGGAAAACGCTTGGGTCGGGCTCGCCATTGGCTGCACTCTGGTTGGAGCTGCTGGCGTGCCGTGACTCGGACAGGCCGTCAGGAAGTGTCAGCGAAGGGTGCGGCGGCGCCTTGGCGTCCATGTCCCTGGCCTCGGCCTCGCCGCCCATGACAGGGAGGAGCGGGTGGTCGTTCATCTCGTGCGTCGCTCCATCCCCCCTCTCGACAGGGGGGAGGAGACCGAGTGCACCGTTTTGTGGCGTGGGAGGCGGAGGGGGGGCGGATGGTCTGGGCGGCGAGGCGCCTGACTTGTCCGCCTGACGGGACATCTTGGCGGGAGGGCCGCCGTCGGGCAGAGGCCGGTGCTAATTGACCAAAAGGGAACACACAGAGCTGTGAGTGTGTCCGTCTGGTGCTCAGGTGGTGTCTTGTTGTGGTTACCGGTGATCTGCGAGAGGCCGATAGCCACTCCTGGAACATGGGAGCGGTGGGCTTGGACAGACGAGACTTGCTGTTCGCACTCTGACAGACCAACCACAGCGAGAGAGATCCATCGGTGGATGGTGGGTGGGTGCGTGAGTGGCAGTCTGAGCGACCTTGTATTTGTCTTCTTGGTCCTTCTGTGAGCTCTCCAGCTCAGTCAGGCGCGCCTTCTCGTTGCGGATCATTACTGTCAGCTCCTGACACACACACACACACAGATAAACAACCATCGATGTTTGTGCGGGCGGATGAAGCTAGTTGTGCATGCAGGTGGCGGACAGACAGACCTGCAGTGCCTCCTCCTTGCGCCCGATCTCCATACCCAGCTGCATGCGACAATGCATAAATAGTAAACGAACCGAACGTCAGGATGGCATCGCCTAACTTACGTCTCTGTTGCGACGCTCGTCTTCGGGTGAAGTGACAGTCGTCGTCGGCACCCGTCTGCTCGCCAATTCCTGACACAGCAAGGAGTGACAGATCATTCAGTGCACACGGCTCTCTTTGGTGTCCGTCGGTGAATGACGTGCGCACCTCCTTTTCCTTGCGAATGAGTCTGCGAAGGTGTCGCTTCTGATCGATAGACAGGCGCACCTGCACAAACAACCAATGGACAGTCCAGACAGAGCATATCCGTGTTCATTATGGGCATTGGCTCTCACGGCGGCTATCTCTTTGATGCGCTCCTGAAGGGCACGCGAAACCTGCACAGAGAAAACCTACAAAGTGCAGTGCATGGAGTAAATATGCTTTTGCTATGTTCATGTACCGATCGCAGCTGTGACGCGGGATCATCGCCAGTATCCTCATCCATCTGACACAAGAAAATCAGGGACGCTTCACTAGATGACGTCGGTGTTTCTTCGCATCTCTGTGACAGTCTGTCTCACCCACTCACCCTGTCCGTTGCTTTGTCTGCTGTGTGTGTCGCCGCGAGTCGGTTTCTGACGTCGGCGGCGCATCGGATGAGCCGCCGGCAGTCGAGCGTGAGGGTCAGGTCGTCCAGGAACTCACGCTGTGTCCGCTTGCCGATCGTCTTGAAAAACGACTGAGACTTGAACCTGTGTGCACACCAGCACAGAAGGCAACGATGTCACACACAAGGGGCCTTCAGGAGACAAGCACAGAGACTGAACATGTGTCGTGGTGTCCATGTGTCTATCTGTCACTCACAGGCATGGATGTGTCCGCATGCAATACGTGCATTTTGTATGTGTGTATGTGTGTAAGTACCACGTGTCGCGTCCCTTCTCGTCGTTCGGGAAGGGGTTCTTTTGGTATGCGGCGTCGAACTGTGCGATGAGGCTATGGGCGCTCCTGGGGTGCTCCGCCTCACCCGCATAGCCGCCCTCACACGCCCACTTGGCCGACCAACGACCAAGACACCCGTGCACACAAACCACCACCTCCTCACGCACGCCACCCGTGTCTCCTTTGTCATGGGACACGCCAGCCTTCTCCGCTGCAGCTGCTGGCGCGGCGGGAGGCTTGGCGGCCACCGAGGGGCTGGCCGGCATCGGAGCGGCCGTCTGCGTTGTGTCTGGTAAGCTGTGCTTAGCTTTGGGAACCAGGTCGGGTGGCGGTCTGAACATGGGAGCCTCAAATAAGGGCTGGAGAGGGGGGTTCGTGCGCAGCGGTTCGTTGGGGGGATACTGGGGAGCCTCCACGCTCGGCTGAGGCGCGTGTGACTCGACACCTGACCCAAAGAAAGAAGACGCGTTGAGAGGCGGAGGGTTTGTCGTTCTTTTCGTGACGTTGCCAGACAATCGTGTCTCACCCTCTATCTTTGTAGTGACGTTGCCTGCGTCACTGACTGACATTCCCTCTGCACACGGGCTATCCCGTTACGTCAAACTTTTTACACACGATACGAACAAAAACAAACAGAGGAAGTCTCGAAGTTGAACAGCATGCGCCTCCACGAACCCGTCAGGGCTCAATGGGGCCTGGTTCAACACAACACGCTACAAAAGAATGCCACCGCTGGCGATCGGTGCGAGCTTGGAAGCGAAGTCGAAAGTAGCGAAAGGGAACCTCCAACAGCTGCCTTGGATGATTTGGGGTGTGTCTTGCTCACTTTTGTTCTGTTCTGGTGCCGACGTTTTGTTCCTTCCTCCCTCGTGTGCTGACAAGCCGAGATCTGTGACAAACAGCGCCTGTCTGCATCGCAAGAGGCGCAGGAGCCTCAGGTTGTCTGGGGGCAGCCTCTGTGCGATGGATGGCGACTCTTCGTGGGACGTGTGGACATCTCTGGGCTCGCCGCGCTATGTCTGTTCGCCGATGGTGTCGCAAAGCGAGGCGGCCTTCCGCATGATGACCAGAAAATACGGCGCTGGTACGCCCGGCAGCAAACACGAATTGTTGTCAGTGCATTTCTCTGTGCATGTCTTATTTCTGCTGTGGATTGGTGTGCAGATTTGGCCTGCACGCCGATGGTGCACAGCAGGATTGTGCTCGAGCACCCGAAGATCATGGCCAGAGTGATGGAAGGTGAGGCGGCAGGCACACACAAGGCACAGTGCACATCCCCTGGTCGACGACTGACTGCATGCCTCTCGCCATTCCCGTTGATCAGATGTGCAGTTCGCGGACGACCGACCTCTGAGTGTGCAGCTGTGCGGCAACTCCCCGCCACACTTCATCGAGGCCGCCAAGGCGCTGGAGCCCTTCGCTGACGTGACTGACATCAATCTCGGCTGTCCGCAGGGCTGCGCCAGGAGCGGCGGATACGGCGCATTTCGTAAGCAAGATAGATGAAACGAGATGACAGCGTCCCTCGTCATGTGCTGTCTGTCTGTCTGTCTGTCTGCCTGTCTGGGTGTGTTGTTGGTTGCAGTGCTAGAGGACCTGTCGACGGTCGTGAGGATAGTGGATGGGCTGCGTTCCCACCTGACTAAGCCCGTGTCGGCCAAGATTCGCCTGCTGCCCTCATGGGAGAGGACAGTTGACACCGTCAGGGCTCTCGAGGCTGCCGGCGTGGCCTTCATCTGTGTCCATGGCCGCACACGATTCAACACCAAGGCCGACACCGGGCCGTGCGATTGGGAGGCCATCCGGCGACTCAGGGAAGTCACGTCCCTGCCGATCATCGCCAATGGGGGCATCGAGACCCACCACGACATCCATCAGTGCTTTGAGGCGACAAGTGCGGATGCCGTCATGAGTGCAGAGGCCTTGCTCGAAGATCCCAGCCTGTTTGCCCACGACGAGCACGCGCCTGCTGACCCCTCACAATCCCCGCTGGCCTATGCGCACCACCAGCTGTCGATGGCCTTTGAGTACCTGTCGTTCGCACGCCGCTATCGCCTGGAAGGTCAGGAGTTTTATGCGACGGCCCATGTGTTCAAGATTCTCTATCGGCTGCTGGTGTGCCATCTCGACCTCACCAAAGCCCTCGATCGCAAGGGCCAGACACTAGACGGCATCCAGCGAGTCGTCGAGTCCCTGGCACACAGATACGACTACGTTGAGACTCACATGAGTCAGGAGAATGAAATTGGGCGTGAGTATCACTTGGGACCGAGCTCTTGGTATCGGAGGCATCGGCAGAGACGAGAAACATTACAGGGGTCAGCTGCTGAGAGACGGGCGGGGGGAGGGAAAGGAATGTCGAAAGCAGCTGTCAGCAACCGCCTGGCGATATTTGCATGACGGCCAGCTTGGCGGCCGTGTCCTTGTGGTCCCGGAGTGATCAACTGACTGAGCTGTGTAGATCGATTCGTGAGAGAACTGAATTGTATGGATGTGTGCACATGACATTGATTTACCTACACGGCACAAACGCGATGCTTTCGTATGTAAAGAACATCTGCCATCTGACCATCCCCGTCAACCGCTCGTCCATTTGCTTCTGTTGTGGCTTCATGAGCAACGAGCGTCTGTCGGCATGTGTTGCACAGCACGCGATTTGTGTGAGCTGGAACTGTGCCGATCGATGCGTGAGAGGATGATGTGTGGCAGGTCGGTGTGTGCACATGACATTGATTGACTTACACGGCACCAAACGCGTGACACCCAGACACCTCACAACAATTTGAGAGCGTTGTACAACGCAGCGAATGTGACGAACATGTGTTTTGAGTCTATCATCTCCGTGTCCTTTCTTTCTTTCTTTTCTTTCTTTTCTTTTCATCCACCGAGCCGTGCAGCTGTTGTCTCATTAACAGCACTTCGTTGTGCTCCTCGCTTCTATCTTTGTCAATCGCTCGTCCATCAAGGTCTGTCGCTCCTCCACCCTCTTCAAGACCGAGGCACAAGGCAAACGCAAAAACGGGTGCAGCTTCGGCAGGTGATCTTCAGCCATCACCTGACAGCATCTCGGATTGAGAAGAGTGAATCTCATCTTTGACGTACGCCTCAAAGTGCGTGAGCGCTGCAACAATCGAAAGAGACACGAGTTGCTATGCCATGCCGTGGCCGTGTGCGTTTGTGGCTCGCCTGCCATGATGTCCGGAGATGTCGTGTCGTGATGGTCCGCGGCCTCCATCCACTTCTCGATGCTGTCTTTGTATCCATCTAAACCGTGAAGTGCTCTACGCCTCTTTATGGCTTTCCCTTCCTCAGTGTCCTCGAAAAATTCCTTTGGCAACACACACAGATTCGATTGCTGGATGGGATAGGCCACTCTGAGTTTTGTTGACTCACCTTTGCTGTGACGTAACGATAGAGAAGCCACAAGGGCATCACGAGGATGACATCGAGTATTTTGAATGCGTCCCAGATCTGGACCGTCTTCTGCACCTCTTGTCCAGTATTGTCCTTCGTCCGATACTGTCGCCGCTGTATCGCGTCCCGTATCGCTTGTTGAAGCTCCTCCAGCTGACGGTAGATGGCTATTGGAGTGAAGGCGACAGCCCACAGGAGCGCGTCGATGGCGCAGTAGAGGGCCTTCATCGACCAGAAGGCAATGCGGCAGAGTGCCGACTGCCGGCCGCTGATGAGGTTGGCGAGATGCCGCAGGGGCTCCGACACGACCACAGCTGCACACACACAGACAGATGCTCACATGTGATAGATGCAGCTGATGTCTCTTGTCGGTCGCACCGACCGATGAGGTTGAATGGCGGCGGGAGCCGCTCGTGGACAGGCATATTCAGGTACTCATTCAACACGCGAATCCGCAGTAGCCTGCAGAGATGAGCGAAGAGAGAGGGAGCCCTTATGTGTCGCTGTCAACTGTCTGTCTCCCTTGCATGTCATCTGTCTCACTGGTACTGGGCTGTCTGTGTCTGCTCGATCGCTGCATACGTCGACGCCTGAAAAGACAGACAAGACAGACAGACAGGAGCACGCTGGGGTTCCTTGTCTGCCTGTCTTACCATGATGGCGATGAGCAGGTTGAGCTATCGATACAGACGGGCAGAGAAAGAGAGACAACAACAAAGGGAGTCATTGTGTGTGTGGCTCGTCCATCGGGGGAAGTGAGTGGTGTTGACTCTCACGTACGAGTATGATGGAGGAGAGGATGACGTATGTGAACAGCAGGACGGTCCCCAGCGTGTCGTGGCTCTCGATGGCGTTGCTCAGCGCCTCATTGAAGTCGCCAAGACCCCCGTAGAAACTAATGCCATGCAGCCAGCCAACAGCACATGACGACTGGCGCTCTCTCTTCGTGTGTGTTGGTGTCATCAAGTACAGTGTGAGCATGGCTTTGGCGAAGGAGCCGAAGTACTGGTGGTCTTCGTCGGACGAGAGGAGGGTGAAGACGACCGCGAAGACGAGGAGGATGTAGACGTACAGACACAGAAACATGCTGATGTCCGAAAACATCCTCACCACCGCACTGACACACACACCCATCACACACACCATCAGAAACCTCTCTCTGTGTGGCTCTGTGTCTCTCTCACTGACAGTATGAGTGGTCCCACGGCTGGGTGCAGACTGGCGGTTTGGAGGAGGCGCAGCGCAAAGAGCAGCACTATGACGACCCCTGAGCCGACCTCCGCCTCCGACGACCACCCAGCGAAGTGGACGGCAATGAAGGCGATGATGGAGACGCCGCTTGCGAAGTCTACATAGTTCCTTAATTTATGAATTCCCACACGCACCGACAGCACACAAATGAAGCCGCCAGCACGGTGGGCTGCGCATTGCCGACACGCACCATGAGTCGGCCCAGTACACTGCCTTCAAACGGATGAACTGCACACACAGAAGACGACACGTGTCACTGTTGATCAGTCAGGCATGTCTCCTCTGATCTGCCTTACTTGGAAGATTTCCAGAAGGATGAATCCGGTGCCGGTCAGCACTGTCCCCCACAGCCACACCGACGGCCACACCAGTGCCATCATCATGCCGCTGTCTCCCTTGATCGACTCGATGTGCAGCAGCACAAACGCCACCCTGACATACACACAGACGAGCCATGCCGCACGCCTCTCTGCCTCCATCGATGTGCATTGGTCAGTGCGATTTGCTGCGGCTTTACATCAGCAGCATCGATAGCACGCGGCTGATGAAGACATCACGGGGCGACAGTTTGATCCTCCAGTTTTCGTAGTCCTGCTTCCAATGCTTTGTGACGAGGGAGGTGCAGTTGGCTGTCGCAATCAGTTGCAGCAGAAGGAAGAGAGGAGACATGAGCGGACCGACAGAGGGGAGGGGGAAATCCTGTGTGTGACTCACCTTGGGTGACGACAGAGAGGGGTTCCGCAGCCTCGAGCAACGCAAACCAATCTCTCTCTTCGCCAGCGAGAGAATCTTCGCTGGTATTGCTGCACAAGATGGCTGTGTGCGCCTGAAGCAATGCGAGATTGAAAATTGCCGTGTGTCGTATGTCTCTTTGTCACTGTTTACTTCCTGCCAGTTGGCAATTTTCGCAAAGTCACTGACACACACACATATTCACAGTGCAGATATTCGCCTCTTGTCTCCTCCTTCTTCTTTCCATTGTACTCTGTGAGGGAGTCTATCGGTCGCAATTTGATCTGTTTGCGGAAGAAGGCACAGAGGCGAAGGCTGTCGAGCCCAGGCAACTCAGAGTGGTCCTTGAGGAACCCCTTCGTGGAGGGCACCACCTCTTTAAGAGCCCAAGCATTCACACGTTCCACTTTCACCGACATGGCGACGTCCCCGGCTGCGACAATCATCGGTGTGACGAGTTTTGGGTTCATCAAAAGGGCATAATCCAGAGGCGTAGCTCCGTCCTGGCAGAGTCATGAGGAGGAAGAACATCGACAGGCAGCTCGACAGGTGCGGTGCAGCCTACGTTGTCTTTGATCTTCACGAGGTGTGGATTCGCCGTCAACATCCACTTCACCACATGGGCACGGGCCCGTTCTCCTGGAAAGCGCATTGCCATGAGGCTGTCATTTTGTTGAATAACTGACCTGCTGCAGACAAACCGCTGGACCAAACTACAGGAGAGCGTCAAGAGACACAGTGAAGAACCCTGTGTGACTGTGTTGAAGACTCATGCGCCTGGGTGGCTGTCGTTCGCACGAGTGACTGACTTGCTGCATGATGAAGAGGCGTCTGGCCATCCTACAGGCACAGCATGAACAAGACACGTGCTGTTCAATGCATCACTCGACATTCGGTCATCTTTACCTTGGTCCGAGCTTCCAGCAGCTCCTTGCCGCCCCACTCGATAAACTTCTTTACAACATCGACTGACCCCTGGTATGCTGCTGCTGCCATATGAAGAGGCGTGCGGCCATCCTACAGACACAGCATCAAGATTGCAGTGAAAACACCGGTCGGCGAATGGGCAGAATGAGTGTAATTGTCGAGCACGATACCCTATCCTTCAGGTTGAGCAGGTGGTGTCGGTTGTCCAGCAGCACCTCAAACACAGCCACATCCTTACACCAGTCTGAGAAGCACACAAAGGGGCCACGTGACTCCATCATGTGTGTGCAGCGATGTGACGATGCCTACCTGCGGCACAATGGATGGCAGATCCCCAAGGGTCCCACTCTCCAGTCGTCAGCGCTTTCTCGGCTTGCTCAGGCGACAGACCGGCGAGGGCCTGCCGCAGACCCTCCGCATCTGACCGAAGGATGGCCTCTTTGATGCTGTCTGTCAGGGCTTCTGTCGGCTCCCAATCGTCGGCGGCCGGGGCACCCACCAGGGGAACCTGCAGACCACACACAGACGCCCAAGAGACCTCTCAGAGTGTGTGGTCACGCCGCTGTCCGCATCACAGCAACAGACCTGCTCGATGCGTCTCGGTGCCTTGGTGATGTCATCGGTGACGTCGGGCAGCTGGGGCTCCATCAGCCCTGGCTCATCGTCCTGCAGCAGAGGGACCTGGTCACTCGAGGCCGACGCTGACATCTGCAATGCCTTGAGGGAGGGAGGGACACAGACAGCAGAGGCCGATGACCACACACGCAGAGATGCACTAGGAGCATTGCAAGGTGACCTTGGGATGGCCCGTCTGTGTGTGGTGGATGGCCTGCTGTGCGGCAGCGTCGCCCTCGTCGACTCTCGGCAGCTGGATGTAGCACACCTCCTCAACACCACTGGGGCGGCTGTGGCCGTCTCTCCCACTGCTGCCCTCCTGGCCCTGCAGCCGGGGAGTGCGCTGGCCCTCAAGGAAGCCCAGCATCCCTTCCCCGGGGGCGCGACAGTCCAGCTGGCAGTCTCAGAGACTCCGCCCCCAGAGCTCGCCAGAATCAACTTGAAGAAAGCGAAGGTGGTGGTGGTGGTTAAGGGTAAGATTGTCCGTGTGTCCATGCGCTGGGACGGTCGATTACATGTTCGCATCTAAACTATTGACAGCAACGATCAAAACATTCGCTACCTACCCATTCACGCCCACCCACCCACCCCCTGCAATCAACGAGGGTGGAAAGGCCCCCGCTCTAGCAACAGCCCCTCAGCAAAACCCGCCCTCTCCTGCCCATTCCACCTGCTTGCCCGCCACGCCCTGCTCC
>CDMY01000699.1:0-29155 GCA_001179505.1 Vitrella brassicaformis | reverse complement strand
GGTTTCTTGATGGCGTCTGCTGCAGGTTCTGTCTCGGGCAGGAGGTTTGCGTAGTCTTCTGAGAGCAGGCTGCTCACACGAAGCTGCCAGCGGTAGTAGTCGAGCTCATCTCCATCGAGGACGGGCACAGAGAGCTTGACGTCATCGAGAGTGACCTCGCAGAGGCGTTGAGTAGCGGCGAGAAGCTGACTCTCGGTCATCGCTGTAGTCCAGTTTTTGCTGCGCCCATGTTGAAGTTGTTGTGTGGATAGCAGAGTCCCACAGATCACGAGCGTTGATAAAAGAGCGGCAGAGAGGTCCAACATAAACAAGCAGGCAGGCAAACACGAAGGCGAACACGAAAAGGCACGTGGCCTTGGCGAGCTGGGCTATCGGCGACCCACGATGACATGCAGGCTGGCTGGGCTTATCGGCGACCCACTTACATGAAGGCAGAGGCAGGAAACAGGCAGCAAAGTCAGTCAACGCTCAAGTGTGCCAAAACAGTAGGTAGAGCGCTATGACTTGTAAAACACATGGCAAATCCCAACACCCCTCCTCACGTCTTGCAGGCTACTGCGAGACGTGGACCACACAGAAGCTAATTACTTGTACGCAGTATGTAAATGTATGCAGGTAAACCTTGAGATGGCAGTGGAGTATAGGGAGTGGGCGCGGGAGAAGGTGCGTTCGTTAAAGCTCGAGGCCAAGGAGGCCAAGGCCAAGGACAGGGCGGATGAGGGGGGTCCGGCCAGGGGCACGAGGGCAGGGAAGAGGAAAAGGGAGCAGGAGGTGCCGACAGAGGATGATTAGTTGTTGACAGAGTCGGATGCAATGGAGGCGAAATGCGCATTTTACAACTGATGGGTGGTTTCGCGTGAGCCAGAGTCCTTTCGTGCTGGTTGGGATGGGCTGCAAGTCGATGCCATGAGTTCAATGTCATGTATAATGAAGCCGAACAGAACCAGGGAGGAAGCGCAAACCGGTCCTGTTCAGCTTCCTGTAGTCTGAATGGACACTTGGAAATGCATTTCAAAAACCAGCGAGCGAGTCATTCAGATGTCACGCCACACACGCACACACAGAGAAGGAAGAGGAAGGAAGGAAGAGGAAGGAAGGAAGGAAGGAGAAAGAAAGATAAGAGAAAGGAGGGAGACTGAGAGAGACACGATTCGCTGTATATCCGCTGAAACGGGCGCAAACCCGCATGCTTGCATGCCAGGACCGGAGCGTGTTGGGCTGCATGGTGTGTTGGTAGCGCTTGAGCTCCTTCTCGCCTGTGTGATGGTATCTGATCGGCCGCGGACGTATAAGCAGATTGGGCTTCTGACAGAGCCTTTCTAGCTAACTCACCACAACGACCAAGGTAGGAGGGTAGGAGTGCACCTTCGGCATCGTCGGTCTGCATGTTGTAGGGCGTTATGGCCTGCTTGGCTATCCTTCTTTCTCTCCTTCTGTTGTCTTCCTGCCTTCCTTGCACATGGGTGGTGTATTCACTTGATTGTTCAAGTTGTTTGTTGCATTTGATGGCTCAGTGGGCGTCCATGTTTCGCTTGCTTCCTCTGGCTTCTGTACACTTGCCAGGGCTTCTTGCTGTCGGGCGATATCGCCCGTTCTTGTGTATGTAGCCAGGGGAAGTGTTCGTGAACTTTCTACCATGCAGTCAGTGCCCTCTGCTGTCATCTGTGTGTCCGCCGGGTGGGTAGACAGGCCTGCATCACACAGACTCGTTCTTGCGTACCCCTTCGGGGGGCCGGGCGGCAAGGTGATGCACACGCACGAAGCATGCACAAGGCATCCCTATGGTCCACCACGAAAGGAAAGGCACTGTCACCCGGCCGACACACAGATGACAACAGGCACTGACTGCCTGGTAGAACGTTCACGAACACTTCCCCTGGCTACATACACAAGAACGGGCGATATCGCCCGACAGCAAGAAGCCCTGGCAAGTGTACAGAAGCCAGAGGAAGCAAGCGAAACATGAAAGCCCACTGTGTGAAAGCCAATTCCCTGTATTCCGGGTTAGAGACGCATAGTTGTAAAACACTGGCAAAACACTGGCAGGCCGCCCAGGAACCGTTCCTTTCTCCTTCTTTTTGCCCCGGCATGGTGGATTCAGCAGGGAACACTGAGCAGATCTTAGACGAGCTGCACCAGAATGTGCTCAAATGGGACTACTACGAAGACATCGTGGATGACCATATACTCATGCAACAGAGGCAACGGGCGTCCAGAAAGAGAGAGAGCGCCGCAGACGCCGACAAGCAAGTGGATGCTGAGGCGCAGCAGGAGACCTCTACCAAGAGCCCCATTGATGACCTCAAGTCTGTGCCCGTCCACTTCGGCAGTGCCAAGGAGTACAGCGACGTGTTCCTGCCTCTGTTCCTCGTCGAGACCAAGGCGACTATCGAGCGAGCCAAGACACTCGAGGCTGTCACTACCGAACCATGCAAACAGGTCCCTACTCACAGAACGGGCGAAGCCATGCATGTATGTTATTGGTTGCATGTCCGTCCAGACTAAGGCGCAGATGGTGGGCGACTTCGTTCGCCTGGAGCTGGAGCGTCCCTTCCGGTCGCATCTCATGTACAGCCACGCCGACCTAGTGCTCCTTTCTCAGCATCCAACGGCCAACTTCGCCCCTCCCTCCCAATCCCCCCCGTCCGCTCCCCCTGACCCCAAGGAGAATCATGAGGCAGCGGCGAACCCCGACCTCGATGACCTTGCCAAGATTCACACGCTGGGTATGGTGGAGAGCTCTGTGCGGGAGGTGCTGACGGTCAAGGTGTGTCTGGACTGCGACACGCCCAGGGGGCACATTGTGGCGGAGACCATCAACGGATTCAAGACATGGCACGTCACCCGCATCACGGGACTCACCACCATACACAGAGAGTTCCAGGTGGGAAGTACAAGGACACTTCCCTAGATGCGTCGCTCGTCAAGAGGCGCTTCTTTCCCATTTGGTGTCTTCTCCCTTAGGCCCTTTGTGCCGTCCCGGACCTGCTTCTGAAGGACTTCGTCCTCAACCCACGTTCCCTCGACGAGATCCCGCCAGACGGGCAGACACCAGCAGAGGATGATAAGAGGAAAGCTGGACCGAACGGGGCTGCCGCAAGTGATGAGGACGACCTGCGGCTTGTAGTTCCAGGGCGCCTGCTGGACACGCTTCGTGAGGAGTACAATGAATCGCAGTACGAGGCCATCCAGGCGTGCATGAGGACCAAGGGCATCACCCTCGTGCAGGGCCCCCCTGGTTAGACGGAGCAGGGCAACACCGAAAGAACGTGATTTGTGTTGTCGAGTTTCTGTTTAGGTACTGGCAAGACGACAACCATCTTGGGCGTGCTCAGCGTCATCTTGCACGCATCTGTGCGGAGGAGCGGTGCCAACCAGACACGACAGGGGAAGAAGGTACGACACCTAGCACTGCCTCGGTGGACAGTGCACTCCATCCCTCCTTGCTTGCTCCTCAGTCGACGGACGCCCCTTCTTCTCAGGACAAGGCAGCCCCCCACCGCTCGTCCACCAGCCCTCCGAGGCGCATCCGTGGGGCGTTGCGGCACATAGAGTGGCTCGACACAGGCAAGCTGGTGTCTGTCCTGCGCCCTGACGATCCTGATGTGGTGAGGAAGGAGGAATGTCGGCGGCTGCGAAGGGCACAGCCGTGGCTGTTCGAACGGGACTACAAGTGCTGGTGAGGGGGTAAGGGGTAGACAGCGGGAGGGATGAAGGCTCGTGACCGTACATCCCCTTGTCTATGAAGGTACGACAAGGTCACGTGGCGGCCTGAAGACCTCGCAAAGCCCAACCAGGTAAACACCAGTCGAGAAAGCCCCGGCTGAGAGTTGCTGCCATACGTGTGTATGCTTCCAGTATCCCACGGCTCAACAGACGGATCGCGTCATCAACATGTCAAAGATAAGCGAAGGATCACAACCAAAGTACGCCAAAATAAGAGCTCAGACGGTGTCTGCTTCATGCATGCAGAACCGTCCTTTCCCTCTCTCTCCCCTCAGGAAGGTGTTGGTGTGTGCCCCGTCCAATGCGGCGATCGACGAGATCGTGAGGCGGCTGGTGCACAAGGGCGTGTACAACAAAGAGGGCAAACGAGTCATACCACAGGTGAGCCAAGAGAAGACTAGGGAGAAGATGAGATGGGACGGCACACGGAGGTGCTTGGATCTGTCAGTGCAGGTGGTTCGTGTGGGTCCGAACAGCCATCCGGACATTCTTGAGCATGGGCTTGAGCATCTGACCAACCTGCGACTCAAGGCCAAAGCGGACACATCATTCTCCCAGAGAGATGTGGGCAAAGCTGCGACAACACACATACACGGACCCGCCTCATACCGGACTATCTTTCGTCTTTTGTCTTACCAGGCTGTGCGTATGGGCATCCTGTCTGAGGCGCGTGTGGTGTGTGCCACCCTGTCTGTCTGCGGCGGTCGAGATCTGACCTCCTTCGCAGACGGATTCGACACGGTCATCATCGACGAGGCCTCACAGGCAAGCAAGGCAGAGGAGAGAAACACGCTCATGCAAGGCGTGCACTCCCATGTGTGTGGTGTTGTCTGGAGTGGATGGATGTGCATGCAGGGTGTGGAGATGTCTGTGTTGATTCCATTCAAGCTCGGCGCCAGGCGGGTCATCTTGGTGGGCGATCACAGGCAGCTCCCCGCCACAGTCTTCTCCAAGATATGCGAAGAACACGTAACAGAATTGCCGCAAAACACCAAATCATAGGAGCTCCGAGCGAACAGCAAACGTATGCGTGTATGTACGTTGTGTGGCAACAACAGGGATACAACCGGTCGCTGTTTCAGCGGTTGCTCGAGGGCCACTATCCTGTGACATTGCTGTCTGTGCAGTACCGGATGCACCCCACCATTGCCGAATTCCCATCCAAAGAGTGAGAACTCGCGCACCAGTGACTCAACGCATTCCGCACACGTGCCTTCCCTTGCCGTGTGACAGGTTTTACGACGAGCAGCTGAACAACGCGCCCAACATCGACGAGCTGGTCAAGGCTCCTCCCTGGTACTGTGTGCCAGCCCTGCAGCCCGTTGTGTTCTTCCACGTCAAGACCAGGGAACAGGCACGTCAGACACACAGACGGAAAAGGGAGCCCTGCGTGTTGTGCGCATGTGCTGTTGCGTGCATATGGGTGTGGTCGTCAGGCTGAGGGGTCATCTCTTGTCAATCCGGAGGAAGCTGATTTCGTCGTGCAGATATTTCTCACCCTCACGCAGATGGTCAGCAAGGCGGAAAGCAACAGATGACGGCATACATGTAGATGTGTCGTTTCCTTTTCAGATATCCGAGTTCGATTGGCGAAAGAAGCTGGCTGTTGTGACGCCCTACGCCGAGCAAGTGCGGCTCATCAGACAGAAATTCAGAGATGTCCTGGGGGTAAACAGATGAACAGCCAATCCGGAACGGCACATCGAATGGTCGCCGCTGCATGTCTGTACAACGTGTCAGACTCGTTCGACTGCGCCCCTGCCGATTGAGGTCAACACTGTGGACGGCTTCCAAGTAAGGGAAATCCCACACTCAAAAGATGCACTATCCATGGATGGCCTCTCGCCCCCCTCTCCCGCATTCCCTCTGTCTGTCTGCCTGCCTGCCTGTCAGGGTCGCGAGAAAGACTGCGTGATCTTCAGCGCCGTCCGCGGGCACAGCAAGAAGAAGACCATCGGCTTCGTGGCCGACACGCGGCGCATGAACGTCGCCCTCACTCGCGCGCGCTTCAACTTGTGGGTCGTGGCCAACGCCGAGACGCTCGTCATCAACCCACACTGGCGGACATTCATCAGGACGCAGCAGAACCAGGGCAGGTTCCTGCGCGTCACACCACCCAGCGAGAAGTTCCTCGCAAAGTACATCAGGGGCTGGTACAAACGCACACCGGTAAGGCAAAGACGGACGGATGTGCGTGGCCGGCCGCTCATGAGCTTTCCTTTCTTTGCTCCTTCCCTCTGCCTTGTTCCCTCTCTGTGGCATCATCAGGATGCGCCCTGGCGGCCGTCTGATGTGAGTTTTCTCCGCCAGCTCGATGAGGGGGAGGACGATAAGATACTCGAAGAAGCACGCAAAGAGTAAGCCACCCCCCATCAATCACACCACCAGAGACAGTGTAAGCAGGTCCATCATGCCACCTCTGTTGTCTCGTGGACAGGTTTGACATTCAGGCGGTGCTTCAGCGGTTCCGCGAAGAGGATGAGGGGAACGACCTGCGCGACGGTGCAGAGGAAATCGAACCTGACGATGTGTGGAAACGCCTGACGGAAAGGTGCGGCCAGGAAAGGACGAAGGTGGATCTGCTATACCTGCAGGCACGTCTGTGTGCATGCCCTGTTGATGTGACCGCAGTGCCCTCGCCGAGCAGGAGCAGAGCGCTGAAGCAGAGGCAG
Source organism: Vitrella brassicaformis (assembly GCA_001179505.1). Lineage (NCBI taxonomy): Eukaryota > Vitrellaceae > Vitrella > Vitrella brassicaformis. The sequence goes on along the minus strand of CDMY01000699.1, from coordinate 22,757 downwards.
CAGCCGAGCAGGATATCGACGCAAACCAGGGCAATGAGGCCAAACGGAAGCGACAGAAGTCAAGGGAGGCATCGGACGCCATGGTGGACGTCGAGTACACTGCCGAGAGAGGAGGCGGCAACTTGGAGGATGCCATAGAGCAGCCAGAGGAATGAGCTCGAGAAACAGGCACACATGCCCAGGTCCCCCTGATCCATGAAGACTTGTCGAAAAAAACACATGAACGCACGAGCGAATTGTCACATGAATTCACGTTGATCGCCCACGCAGAGCCGACTCAAAATACGAATAAAGACGCCACAAAAGGCTCCCCCCTCCCTCGTTCCTCACGATCGTTTTTGTGAGGACGGCATCGTCAGAACCGTTCATCGTCACTGTCGTCGTCATCAAACTGGGGCTGTGATGACGGCAGATGCTTCCTATCTTCCCTCCCACCACCCCTGCCATTCTGTTGACTCATCTCCACCCCCCTGGCCGACTGACGGCCGGTCTTGCGCTTGCCAGGCATGCAGGACAGCAGGCTTGTCAGCGCTGACGGCGGCGGACCATCGTCATCATCGTCACTGTCGCTTGATGCGTTGTCCTCAGTGGAGTTGGATGGTGTGGCGGGCGGCCGCGAGGACGACGGGTACATGGCCGTCTGGGTGGCCTCAGGGTTCTCGTCGATCTTCTGCTTCACCCGCTTCCTCAAGTGCTTCCAGAACGCCACAAGAGGGATCGGCAGAACCGACACTATGGCGACCTGAAACCAAAGAAACCAGAAACGAGTGGCTATAGTGTACGCTGTGCACTTGTGTGCGTTGTACCATGAATCCGACGAATAGTGCCCATGGCGGAAACCCCTTTGCGTACTTGTCTCCTCTGCACGATTCGCCCTCGAACTCAGCAAAGCACGTACATTGCTGAGTGGTCTCGTCGCACACGCCCTGTCCATTACAGTCCTCTGGGCAGGAATACACTCGCGTGTCGATCTTCGTCGTGCAGTCGGCGCCGCCCCACCCGCGCTTGCACCGACAGAACATATTGCGCGTCTCACACACGCCGCGTGGCGGGTTTGCGTCGGCGCCACAGGTGCCGACGCAGCCTTTGCCCACCGAAGGCTGCCGTGAGTGTTGAAAGTTGCTGCGTCTCTCCACGGCAAACACCATCACCGAGGAAAGGAGGAGGATGGCTATGCCGATAGGAGTGACGTAACGGTAGACCAACCTCATGGCCTTGCTTATGCGCATGCCTGCACTCAACGGACACACGACAGAGGAATGGGTTGATGTGGCTGCGTCGATGTCCCATGGATGTGAGCTCACCTGTCATTTCGGCTACGTCCTCGCTGAATCGACCCAGTTTGTAGATGTGCACGACCGCCAGCACCTCGACCAATGCGACGACAAACAAGGCAAATGCGCCAGTAAAGTCATCCAGCAGGTCGACCCAATACTTCCCAACAGGGCTTATCAGGAGCAAACCGACGGCCCACATGACGGCGCATATCGCCGCAGCCACTTTCCATTTCTTGATTCCCTGATTGAAGAAAGTGGTGTGCAAGGATCTCATCTACTTGTTGCGTGCTGTCAAATGAGGCCTTCATCCACCTGAAAGAGGCTGGCTTCGACGATGCTGGTCATCACCACCTCCACCATACAGAACTCAGAACCCAAGCCCTTGGTGCAAATGCAATACTTCTCAGTGCAATATTTTTCAACGTCAAGCTGGTATCATATCCTCACCAAGCAGATTAACCTGCACACACATGAGAGGAAATCAGGACAGCCTTGCGTGTCGTCTGCAGATAATCACCTACATCAGGAAGAAGAGGATGGAGAAGACGAAGGCGTGGTTCATGGTGCCCAGGCCAGCGGGGTACACCACGAACGCCAAGCCGCTGCCCGCACGAGCCACCTCGTCAATCGGCAGCCCAGTCTACCATACACGAATCAGCAGGTGATGGCAGCTGTGCTCAGCTGCGGTCTTCCTGGTCACCTTGAAGGCCATGTATCCCAACACAGAAAAGACGACGAACCCCGCAAAAAGCGATGTGCCGCAATTGACGATACAGACGATCAACGTGTCCATGAAGATGTTATTTTTCTGGAACACAGAACAAACCAACAGGTCGCACCAGTGAGACGCGATATCTCTACCTGACGCACCTGACTGTTGAATGACGCAAAGTTGATCAGCGACCCCCACGAGATACCGATGGAAAAGAAGATCTGACTGCCGGCTATACTCCACACACGAAAGTTCGCCAGACGGGTGAGATCGGGTTTCAGGTAGTACCTGAAGCCGTCGCATTAGTACAAATGTTTGGCGCGTTTGTCTTGTGTATTTGCTTTGTTGGGCCCTTCCTTCCTTACTTGATCCCTTCCACGGCCCCAGGCAGTGTGACGCCCCTCACGAAGAGGATGGCCAAGACAACGTAGGGAAAGAGGGCAGTGAAGTAGACCACCTTGCCTGTGCTGCTGATGCCGCGGAATATGCAGAAGTAAACCATCAGCCACGCGATTGTGAGGCATGCAATCATCAGCGGAGAGATGCCCCAGCCACCTCCTCCATTCATGTCTGGTGCTTGTCGAAGTGCCTCCTCTAGCCAGAACCTATCAAACGACATGTGCACTGACGGCGCTTCCTCTTTGGTCGTGGACCCGTTCTTCTGACTTTTTCGCAGAATCCGCTGCGTCCACGCCCCCTTCAGTCCATGGCAGCACGGGGGAAAAGGAGTGGATAAAAAAGTAAATCGCCCAAGTGATTATGATGCTGAAACGACACGATAATTCGCCATGTGGGACATGTGCGTTTCAGCATTCCTTGTTGTGTATGAATCACTTGTAGTAGAGCGCGCAGATGCCACTAAGGATCGCAGAGGCCACACCCAGGCCACTCAGCTTCGAGTGGACACTTCGCCACACCTGCAGAAAGCAGCAGATGTCAGCTTTGAACCGATCCAATGCTTTGCAAAGCTTACACGGACATGCCCCATCTGTAGCTTCTGCCCCATCGCGAGCTCGAGCAGGAACATGGGCATACCCAGGAGCAGCAGCGCGACGAAGTACGGCACCAAGAAGGCACCCCCGCCATTCTGTGATGGGATCATCAAAAAAAGGCAAATATACACGCAGACAGACAGAATCACAAAGACGCGATCCTTATCCCGCTCGCAGTCCGTAACGATACCTCATAACAGAGGTACGGGAATCGCCACAAATTGCCAAGACCGACAGCACTATACACAACAAACACATGGGACGGGACACATTGCAGTCACCTCTCTCGCCTTGTTTGTTCTTCTTTGGTCGGCTTCTTCACTGACAACGAAATGCAGCTGAGCATATACTCGGTTTTGGATGACCATTTGGGCCGTTTGCGGTGTCTGCCGGTGCCCTCCTTGGCCTCGACCATCATGGCGATGGTGCTCAGGCGGTTGAAAGCAGGTAGTAGGGCGAGATGCTTGTTTTCCTCCATGTACGCCTGCTGCCACTGTGCAGCCCGGACCTCGGCCATTCGCTCTCGATCGGCATCAGTGAGCTAAACGCATGAGACCAGGCAGACAAGTGTTTGCAAGCACAAGAATCACTTTCTTACTGAGTAGGCTCGGCGTCGTGTCCTCCACTGGTGCGCGGAGGGGGGGAAGCGGTGCTGCTGGTCCTTGTGGTCAAGGTCCACGAGGGCATCCACAACACGAGGCCCTGGCCCATCGGTGTGGTCGTGATTGGGCGGGGTGGAAGCCGTGGAGGCAGATGACGTCACACCATTGTGATTCTCCTCAGAGTCGGGAAGGTCTGCAGCTTGACTCTCGAAAGCAGCACTCGCCATAAGTAGTTCTGCTGCAAGAAGGGCGGGGAGGGAGGGAAAGGACTGGTCGCTTTCCGTTACTTCAACCAAACCAAAAGGAGCCTTGTTTTACGGGGGTGGCAAGGGGCATCCCCGATCGCTGCGCGTCCGCTCCCCGGGTTGGCCGTCTCCTGCTGGTCCCGGGGATGCGGATGCCGAACGCCGAATGCCGAATGCCGGGTAATGCGATGGTGAGTAACTCTCACCTCGCCTTGCGACATATCACCGTGAGATCACCGTGAAAAACCAAAACATCATCAACACTACAATGCGCGTCCACACGCTGACGTGGACGCGCCATCAAGGCGAGCCCCACCTGGGCCAGGATCGCCCGGCGGCTCGCACTCGCGAGCAAGCGCTTGCTAGCTGCGAGTGCGAGAGGGAGCCCTCGCCTGCTCACGCTCGGCCATGCACAGATCTCGGCGCACAAAGTCTGCACACATATGGAGCTGTTTTCCATCGCGTTGTCTCACGGTGAGGCGGTGTGTAGAAGGTATTGTGTGGCGTGTAGATGGCAGGGGGGCTGTGAGGTGGCTGGCTGGGTCTGGATGTTGTGAGTGTGTGTGTCGTGTGTATCGTGATGCATCATGATGTCTCACGCTTGTTTGCAGTGTGTGCCACTGTGTGGCGTGCAATTGTTTGCGTTTTTCGTTGGCTTTGCATGGCTGTGTTTTGTGCTTGCTCGGTGTGGACTGATGCTTGCACGTGGATGTGCAGATAAGATCTTGTTTCGTTCTTAATCGATGGTGTTTTCGACGTGGGGTGAAGTGTCCCCCTCGGGTATTGAGCGATGAGAACTTGAAGTGGTGGGGCGAAAAGCTGGTGCTTCGGCCGGCAAGCTGGCCCTCCACTCAGAAAGCTGGACAGACACTCACAAGCCATACAGCACGTTTGCTTGTCTTCTGGAGGAGAATGCTTGGCCGCGGAGGATACTGGTTGGCCACGGGCTCCTCATTTCGTCCAATTCCTTCCATTTCCAGCCTTCCGTTGCTGTGAACTCTTTGTGACGTTGTGAGGCCTTACTCGTGTCTGTGTGTGTCTGTGTCTGTGTCTGTGTCTGTGTCTGTGTGTGTGTGTGTGTGTTGTGCGTCAGTTGATGAATCGTGAGTGTTTCTCATGAATAGGTGTCTGAGACGCATCGAGCAAGCGCTATTGGTGGTGGTTAAGCGCTATTTTGTATGGCGCGAACAAGCACAAAAAAGGCGACTTGCCCTATTCCGTCTGTCGGTCTTCAAATGGACGCATGCATGACCATGAAAGGCTGCTCCGAGTTGCAGCTGAGATCGGTCCTTCAACTGCTGTCGTGCTTCCCTTTCGACAGATGTGCATACACCGCCTCAATCGCTTTCCCCAGTGGTATTTCCCGCTCACCTCCTCCGATCCTTATCCTGATCTCCGTCGGCCGATCTGCTACTGGACTTTGCGCCAGGTACACGAGCATCGTTTCCATGAGAAAGTGAGCACTTTCGTCATTGCTCGTGACTTTGTACTGGGACACGAACAGAAGGAAGAAGGCAAACTCAAAGATGGAAAGCAGCAGCAGCAGCAGAGTGTTGTCTCTCAAGATGGAAGCCCAGTCGAGGTCTTGGGGACGTGCTTTGGCCCACAGGCGAGGTGTCCCGAAGGTCCAGGACAAAACGACGAGAGCCGAAATGACGTTAAACCAGATGGCCTGATGAAGCAGCCGACTATTGGCATCAAGGCGCCGACGACCATGTGCGATTGCTGTTCACAAGCAGATAGATGGAGCAGCACAGAGTAGCCACACAGAACACACCATCGACATTCACCGAGACGTACCCTTTTCTCGCTTGTCCAGGAGGAACTCTCTCAGGAAAGAGCCCACGCGGTCTTTGCCTTCCAAAGTCTCGTTTGAATTCTCGAACAGCCCTTGCCAAAGGCCTGATGAGGCATTTCCTGAACCATCGCGCCGGACAATTCCTAGCAAGACTTGCTGCAGTAATGACATGCAAATCCAGATTCCCCCCAATGCAGATTCCCTCCCTGACCTGTTCAATCTGCTGGCGCCGTGCAGCATCTGTGAGGGCGTACTGGGCCGCCCAGAGCAGATGCTGACCTGTCGCTGTTTGGTTGAGCTCTTTCACAATTGTCCTTGCTGCGACGAACGCCGTGCTGTGCAAATCACGATTAAAACTTGCCGTCTCTCGCCGGCTGACGTAGGCAAAGAAAAAGACGGTCTCCACGACGACAATGAGAAGGATGTGCAACAGGATAGCCGTCATGCTCTGATACAGCGAATTCGAGCCCTTCAGGGCGCGTCCTGTTGCGGCGACGGTCAAGTCTTCCTGGTGGGGCTTCGGCCGAAGCGCCGAGGTGCCAATCTCGCCGAGCGAGGGAGTGGCATTGGCCATTTTGGTTCAGAACACGAGGAAACTTCTGGACTCGGGGCATGTGCCCAGTTCGGGCCCCCACACCCGAACAGTTCCCAGGATTGTTCGGAACAAAGACACACATAATACACAAGGGACGCCCATGACTAATCGCTAAATTGAAAATGTCACACGGCCCACCCACTTTAAGACTCAGACACATGAGAAGACGGCCAAAGATGAGATCGTGTCAGGCAGCTATGTAGTGGGCTGCGAGCAGCCAGGTGGCTGCTGTGATCACAGCCACCTCTGTAGCACTCTGGTGTGCGTGTGCACCACTGTCCTTCGATTCTTCAGGTGCCTGTGTGCTGAGATCAGGTTAAGCAGACACATGGCAGTTTAGAGAAGCGAGAGCCGATCTGCATCTAAGTGTGCCTACCTGGCCGTGGGGTCCGCTGCCACCAGCATGTAGTCACCAAGTGACAGCTGATCACGGGAGACACCCTCTAGGACCATCTGGTGCTCCTCGTCTATCTTGATGATCACACTGCCTTCCGCGAAATCCAGGTCATTAGGGTCAGAGATCTGGAAGCCGCGGAGGTCAAGCTGGTCCGTGCCAGGGGTGAAGTCGGTGACCTAATTAACACATGACAGGATATGTGATTGGTCGCAGGTGCGCTGTGTGAATTCAGTGACCGTGGATGTGCCTGGCAGGTCGCTCATCACAAACAGGTCATTGCCTGCTCCTCCTGAACAGTGTACACGTGCCCACAGACACGTAACAGGCGACGCTCGCCGCCATTCCTCTATCACATACCGGTAAGCTTATCATTGCCTCCGCCGCCATCTGCTCAGCCGGCGGACAGGGAACACATACAGAGAGAGGCATGATATCTTAATCGACGGCTCTGAGTGCCTGTGTCTGTCACCGACTGAGAATATCAGTGCCCTCTCCTCCGTCGAGCTCGTTATCGGATGTACTCCCGATAATCTCATCCGGCTGTGAGGTACCCTTCACGTTCTGCACCGGAGAGTTGGGTGACAGCTTGACGAAGGTTGGTGCCGTGGCCTCTTCGCACTTGAGCACTCCCGCCTCCTGCTTGCACCCGTCAGCCTCGGAGGGAAGGTGCTCCCCCTGGTCACGAAACTGTGATAGAATATACAGGATGGCAGTAGAGACATGGCACTTTAGGTAAGCACACACAGAGATCTGAGCCTGCTTACCTGGTCAAATCCTTTCTGTATCCCGTCCCAGTCCGCACGAGGCGGAGGAGGCGTTGGCTGCAATCATCAGCCCGGACCCTCAAATGACTGCTGTATTTGTGTATCTGTGTCTGCACCTTCGTGCCCTCCTTGGAATAGAGAGGAAAGTCGGGACAGTCCGTGCAATCGGAGGTGGTCGCGCTGCAATCACACGAAAGGTAGTCGGAGCCAAATCGGATTCATCCGCCGCCTACCCAAGGCCCTTGATTGCGTCGCTCACAAGAAGGCACCCCGACACCAGACTATACTTGTTTTTGATGTCGTCGTAATAGATTTTGGCGTAGTCACCCACAGGCTTGCTGTCTTGGAGGCGCGCATTCGCAGCGTCTTTCTTCAAGTCCTCTGCAGGACGAGGAACAGAGGGAGGATCATGTCATCCGCAGGATACCGCAGGATCATGTCCGGACCGCGTACCATAGTAATTCTGCAGGATATTGTCCTTGAGTCTGCTGTCGCGCAGGTGCCCCTTGGCATGATCGATCAGGTCGTTGATGTTCTCCCTCGTCAGAAGCTCGTCTGCCACCAGAACACCGTCTCTGACCGCAGTCTCGTTATCTAGATCATTTCCGAGGTCCTCTATTTCCTTGTAGATGCCGGTGCGCAGTTTCTTCTCCTCTTTGACGACGTGTTCCCAGCCGTCACCGACAGCATCCGTCGAGTTCGCATACGTGACTTTGTCAGCCTTGCTTTCCAGGCTCTGCGTCGCGTTCTCGAGCTCAGCCGAAGGGTTCTCGATGATGTCCTCGGCAATTTTCACAAAGTTGTCGACCGTCTCGCTGTCGATCAGGGCTTCGAAGGCGGACGAAAGGTTTTTGCCCGCTTCCTCCGCCATGAGAATGTCATAGCTGTTCTCGACGTCTTGGCCCGTGCTTTCACCGTGGAGGTACTTGCGTACTTCGACTGTCAAATTGGTCGCTGACTGTCTCTTCAAGACAGCGGATGCGGAATCCACCAATTCCATGATCTCTGGAGCGTCAAGCACCTTCTCAGCCTCCTCCGTCAGATTCTTTGCACTGGGTCTGAAGTTAAGGCAGCGTTCAATTAGTGTGTCTCTCTGCTCGCACGGCGACACTTTGCGCGTACTTCTTGATCAAGATGTCGGCTTGCTCCACTGTGGCGGCCGTGGCGGTCTCCTTGAGCATGACTTCCACTTGGCGAATGAGTTCCTGGACGTGGGCCGTCTTCGCCAAGTCCTCGGCGGCTGCGCAATAAGGGAGCGACAATAAAGGAAAGCGACAGTAAAGGCCAAAGCTGCACCATTCGGGACTTACGTTGCAGATAGTCCTGCACCTCCTCCCAGCACAGCAGCCCATTTCCGTCCTTGTCCATTTCCTTTGCGTACGGCACTGCCTCTTTGCAAGCCGCCGTGCACTCTGTGCTTGCTTGCACTCGAAGGATAGTAAGGCATCCGATGAGGCATAGGAGCTCAGAAAAACCCCTCATGACGCAGACAAAGGAGACCCCCAAATATCGGTGGAGCGGGTGCCGATCGCGGGGGCCCCAGACCCAGTATAGTATTGCACTGCAGTGTTGCTGAGTATTTGGAAGCCCCTAAGGGGCTGTCTTCCCGTACAAATCAGAAAAGTCTGTATGCAGTACAGTGTAGGTGCGGATCTGGATTTGTAGTGTACGGCGCGAATTGAATTTCGTTCGCGTTGTTCATCGCCTTCGCACGGTTGGCACCCCGTCAAACATCCATGGCATTGCCTTCTCAGATGAATCAATTGACTTGGCACCAGTCGTGTCGTCCTGCGTAAAGAGGACATGAACACGCAACGGGCAGGGAGAGAGGGAACGCGCAGGCAGGCTCTCTCTCTCTCTCTCTCACACACACACACACACACACGTGCCTGCCACACATACATACGTGCACGCCCACATGCATACCAAACACACACATGGACATGCAACAGAAAGAGCGTCAACGGATAAATACGTACAAAGCGGAGAATGAATGCTCCCGCCCCATATGCACCACACACACGACGCACACATGCACATCAGGGTGACTGGGTGGGTGGGTGGGTGGCTGCGATGCACTCACTGGGCGGTGATGAACACCTCTCCCGTCTCGCTTACACAGAAACAATTCCATCGTTAACACCCACCCACCCACCCACCCATCCAGCGGCCCACTCCCGCCCAGTCCGAGTGCGGGCACCATCCTTTGAAACAGCACTGACTGTGTGTGTCGCCGTCTCGACGCGTTTGCACGGGGCTCACAGGACAAGAACCCGACCCATGCACACACCACGCACATACACGGGTAGCAACACTGGATGCAGTAGTCCCTCAAGCGTCACGCACGCGGCAACGAGACGAGCAGCCAGAGTACCCACTGGACAAAACGCCCCGATACGTAGGAAGGAAGAAATGGCAGGCAGCGAGGCAGCGAGTACGAGACATCTCCTCGGCGCACGTCCAGCTGATTACGACAACTCATGACCATCATGGAAAAGCCTCAAAAAAAGGCCTCCTCGAAATGCGAACGGGAAAGCAAAAGTCAACCCAACGTTCTTTGTACCCCATGTGCACTTGGTACGCACCGGAGTCACCGGACAGACACTTGGTCGCCTCCCTTGTTGGCTTTAGGCGAGCAGACGATCTGGATGGAACTTATACGTACACACGCACACACACACATGCAAAAGTGTGCAGACGAAGTGCATGAATGGAAAAACCATTGACTAGGTTGCACACGTGCACACGAAAAGAAAGAAAGTAGCCACGACCATCCCTCAGTCGGCATACCCCAACCCAACCCAACCCACACGCCACACTCACACAAGAGTCGCACAACCCCCCACAGAAACATGCATCTGGTCGCCCCCCGTTGCTGCCCTCCCTCCCTCCCTCCCTCTCTCTCCTGTCTGTCTGTCTGTCTGTCTGTCTGTGGTCGGGGTTCACTCACTTGCCCCCCGAGGCGCCCATCCCAGCACGTGTGAGCATGCGTCCCAGAGCGAGCAAGGTCCTGGCGAGGAGCTCGTTGAACGGATTCGGCGAGTGGACTTCAGCGATATCCTCCTCTTCCTTGTCGCCCTCCTCGTCCTCTTCGGTCTCCCCCTGACCATGCTCTGCTCCTGCTCTGTCTGGTCGTGGGTCTGCTGGCGCTTGTCCTCGCCGCGCATCTGGCCCTCGGGCAGCTCCTGTTGGTCTTCCTCCTGATGGCCCTGCTGCTCGGGCTGCTCCTGTGGCTCCTGCTGCTGGTCGTCGCTGGGATGCATGACCGCGGGCATGGGTGCGGGTTGGTTGAGGGCCACGCGGCGACCGGTCAGCAGAGGGTTCTGCTGGACTACGACGGCTGGTGCGGGGGGCTGGTTGAGCGTGACGCGGCGGGACGGCATCAGGTACTCACGCCCCACCGCGACATGGCGACGCTCACTCGGGTTGTGGATGCTGCAGCAATGAGATTAGGTAGAGACAACAAGGAAGGTGTTGCATATTTGAGGACACAGTGGGTGTTTTGTCTAGGGTGACTCGCTCACTCGGGGCAGTATGGGTCCCGGCAGGCGCCCGCCTGATAAGCCTCGCAGACGATGGTCTTGTACGTCAGCGGGTGGAAACGTAGCTCCTCTGACACATCATGAGTACAAACATATATATGCGGTGCATCGATGGCTCGTGGCTGCCTCTGCTGTTCTGAGGTGTTGTGCACTTCACGTACCAACGGAGTGTGCGAATGGGCAGTGAGGCCCCCGAGGGCACCTTTCGGGGTCATCGATGTAGGCACAGCGCTCAGGGCCATACTCGAGCCTGATGGGCGTCTCGTCCACATTCGTCCTGTATGGTCGTCTGCGCACGTCTAACCCCTCCTCATGGTTGTGCTGCACCCGACAGACAGACAACACACACCATACACAGACGAGGGGTCAGATCCGACCCTCACTGCCCAGCTCAACAACCATTGTGCGTCTCCCCTCCCTCACCACTCGTCGCCTACCGAGAACACACAGCCCCGACCGAAGGGACATGAGGCGCCGTGCTTGCACTCAAGCGTCCTGAAAAATGGCAATGGCGTGCTCCACAAGGCACATGCGTCCCCACGCAGTGATCTACCTGAATTTCGCCAGGTTTGACCCCTTCAGCACAGTCTTGGGCCTCTGGTGCATCCTGCTGGGCTTGCTTTTTTGAAAAAGGGGGACAAAGGGAAGAACCTGCGATCTGATCTTCCTGCGCGCTCAAGGAGGGAAAAGAGGGCCCTGCTTCAGGAAGCCCCCTCAGGCTCCGCATGTGACCCACACAACACACAGACGTAGGCTTTAGTCCCTGTCGCGCTGTCTGTCCGCGTGTCTGTCCGAGGTGTCCCTGTCACGCTATGGACCACTTGGTGAGGAGCTTTGGCCTGACGCCCACACGACACAACACCAGTCCGTGAGAACCCATCATCGCTCTTGTCGCCCGACCAAAATAGCCACGGGTATGTATTTCTTGGGGGGTCCGCCCATGAGGGGGGGTGGCGTGAGGGCTGGCTGGTTTGTGTATGCATGCGTCTGTCGTGGTCGTCTGTGTGTGCGTCAGGCTGATTGGTGGTGAGGGAAGGGCTGGGCTCCCGCCTCTTTATTGAGTCGTGTGGTTGTTTGGTTGAGATCAACCTGCCTACCTACCCACTCCGGGGATGATGGCTGATCGTAAGACCTCCCTGACGCTGCCTCAGTCACGATTCAAGTTCAGAGAACAGGTGAGGGGGGAAGGAACAAACAGACAGACAGACAGACAGACACAGCACAGGAGAAGGAATGCACAATGCGTCATGGCCTCTGTCGGTATTCTTTTCTCAGTTCTTCAAGAGCCGGTTGGTGCAACCATCTCTAGCTAGAAGCACAGGGACACAGGAAGGGACGCCCATGCATTTATGTGGTTGTGGTTGCAGTTTGTGTCCGTGGCATGCGAAGGGCGAGTGTCGCTTTATGAACCACCCCAGCCAATGCAGATTCGCACACGGCATACACGACCTGGTCAGTTCAGTGCGCACCCAACCCACACTCAACTCAACCCTCCTCGTATATGGTCATGTGTGCTTTCTCTCTCTTTGCGCAGCGTGAGGGGCCTGATCTGAACTTCACGTCACTCTGCCGCACTGTAAAAGAGGTCGGTCCAGCACTGATCAAGAGGGACAGCGGACGGATTTGTCAAAATGCGGTGGCATGAATGAATGAACGGATGGATGGGTGCGTGCAGGGGACGACGTGTCCGCGGGGACCTTTGTGTCCATGTAAGTTGACGAGAGCACGTGTCATGCGATCCGCGTACGTGTATCCATTCTGTGGTGGCTGTGGTTGTCTGCAGTTGCGCACTCTGAGTCGGAACTCAGAGCTACCGGACTCTTCAGAAAGACCAAAGGTGACCCCACAGGATCCATTTGCCATCTATGTCTACCGGTGTCTGTTTATTGCGTCTGCGTCTTGTTCCCGTGTGCAGTCTGTCCGCAGTGGATTCGGGGTGAGAACCATGTCACATTTGTGCTATGGGCGATCATCAAGCCGACCCATGCCTTGTTAATGCTCAGGTCAGTGCAAGTTCTCGTCCACCGAGTGCCGCCACGCCCACGGCAACGCGGAGCTCTCACCATCCGAGCGGGCCGCCGAAGCAGCACGCACACTCTTCATCCGCGACAATGCCGCTGTCGCCGTCGACTCGCCCCCTCCACCGCCCCCACCACCTCCACCCCCTCCTCCCCCTCCACCCCCGCCCCCTGCTGAGCAGCACCAGCTGGTGTTCCCGGCCGTGCAGACGCTCGCCGACTACCTGCGGGAGAACGGGGGGCTAGTGTTGCCCAACAGTGGGGTGGAGATCGAGCTGGAGGCACCTTCACTGTTTCAGTCGGTGGTCGATGGGGGCAGTGGAGTCATGGGGGCGGCGGACATGAGAGCGCTGTTTGGCGGGACTGGTCTGGGGGTGGGGATGGGTGTTGGGATGGGTATGGGCGTGGGGATGGGGGGTGTGGACGTGGGTGAGTCGAGTACACGGTCCAAGTCGGACGACAACGACGCTGCTGAGGGGCGCGTGATGATGCAGACCAACTTGACGTTGCCACCACGGTAACAGGGGAGAGAGGGGAAATGGAGACAGCTCTTTGTATTGTTGGGAGTGGTGCTGTTGTGTTGTGCAGGTACATGCCTGACGACGTGCCGCCCCCGTACTGGCTGGAGGATGTGCTGCCCTCCACGCCCATCACGTTTCCAAACCACCCTAGCACAAAGGTCAGAGAGGCATATCCACACAGATCCCCCTCTACAGACCAAGACACCTGTCTGTCTGTCTGTCTGTCAGGCGATCATGTTGCAGGAGCAACTCAAGGACAGCATCGGCAACTGCACGTCGCCTTCCACCAACACCACCACAGCAGACTACTCCACCAGCAATGCCACCATCGCACACGCAGACCCATCGGCCATCGTGGCCTCCCGACTCACCGCATCGCTCCTCGACTTCCTCGACGGCAACAACGGCCAGGCCGCCACCGACACCACTCCACACCCACATGCCGCCAGCGGCACCCACATGGGCCCCAAGGGGGTGGCGGACGAGCAACTGTGGGGCGGCAGACGCGAGAACACTTTCAACCGAAGCGGACGCGCGTGATAGAAGGGATAGAGGGATGGGGGGGGGATGGCTGGATGGGAAATGGACTGGTCGATGAATGAGCGGTGAACGTGTTGAGAGTGCTTTGTCTGTGTGCGTGGCCGGGGGTATAAGAGGTGCCTGAGTTGTTGTACTTGGGGCGGGGCAGGGTGGGTCGGGGAGGGACACCACCCGTTGGCCTGCCTTTATCCGATTGCCCGCACACATACCGACCTACCTGCCTGCGTGCTTCTCATTGGCTCGCATCTAGACGTAACATGCCACCTGTCTGTCTGTCTGTCTGTGTGGGGGAGGGAGGGGGCCAATGTGTGCAGTGCAATACAATACAATACAATACGACTAACACAGGAGGGTGGCGATGGGGTGGGGATCGGGTGGGGTGGGTGCACGGGGGAATCAGGAGCGATTGCACGCCTCTTTTTCAGTGGTCACCCTCTCTCTATCCCTTTATCACATCCGCACACGTGGGCCGCACTTAAGAAGATGAGTCAACACACGAGTGAATCAATGAATGACATCGCTTGCCTGCTGTGACCCGGTGACACGGCGTGCTGACCGATGGGTGGTGCTCACCCGTGCTACTGACTGTTTGTTGTGTAGATACGTATGTGTGCAGTGTGTGTATGTGTGTATAATGCTCGCCTGTGTTGGTGAGATACCGTTGTGGATTGCTGTGCGTATACGCTGTTGACGTGTGGCCCCTTTGATTTCTCTTTGTTGTTGTTGCTTCGGTCCCCACAAGTCATGCAAGTCACCCCGAATGGCCGATCGATCCCGCAGGCAGGCAGGCAGGCAGTGCTATTGCTCTTTATCTCATGTTTTCTTGCTGCCCCATGGCGGTCAGCCAGGCGCCAGCAGTGCAATGCTCGCTCGTTTCAACTCACTCTGTGTGCCGGGGCACTTCCGACTCTCGCCATCTCTGCAGCCAGCCAGCTCCCTTTATCTGTCTGTCTGTCTCTTGTGTGGTGTGCACGCGGACGAGTTCACTCTCACAAGACGATATACACTTAACGGACAATGAGCTTATCTGTCTGTCTGCGCTTGACGCACCAGAGAGGGGCAAACACACGAGTGACATGGACTAGGCAAACGGGACACGTACTAGCTAGTAGGATACACGACGGAACGATTGATGCCATTCCACTTGCTCACTCTCTCATTCACCCACTCACCCACTTGCTGCAACTGTGTAAAAGTCCCACCACTGTACACGAGAGAGACAGCCAATATTCGTCTCTCTCACCTACCTACCTACCCATCCATCCATCCATCCATCAAAACCGCCCGACCTCCCCCAGTAAGAAACTCCTACCGCTACACCGATACACCGCTACACATACCGCTACATACGTATACTAGCCAAACTTCTGTCATCCGACCACACCTGTCTGTCTGTCTGCACACGTCAGTCACACCCCCTCTCACTGCTTGTGACACCCGAGAAGGCGCTTGGCGCTGTCGCTGATCCGGCGCATTCGCTGCATGGTGCTGACTGCCCCGGCCGGTCCGAGCGCGCGGATGATGGCCGCACCTCGCGCATGGGTGGGGTGGGGCACTGAGATGGCGCCCTCCAAACCAAGGCGCTTCAGGGAACTGACAATATGGGGATCGCCAAAGGTAGGTGCATGGGATGTGCATGTCTGTCTGTCCGCGTGCGTCCGTTGTGCTCACTATTCTGCGTATTCGTCGGCGTCAACGCCCTGGCCGCGTGTGAGCGGGGTGGCGACTGTTCCAGGCATCGCCGCCTCCATCAGGATGTCATCGCGGTTGAACATCCAGGCCAGGTTGCCCGTCCACGCGTTGACGAAGGCCTTGGATGCACAGTACTCCGGAACTACAAAGGAAAGCACCACATCACACAATGGCCGATGTTGTGTTGTGTTGTGCCGTGTGTAGCCGACTGAAGGGCAGGTAGATGAGTGCGGCGATGCTGCTGACGTTGAGGACGATGCCTTTCTTCCTCCGCGTGGCGGGAGCCGTGTCTGATGGGTCTCCTTGCTGGTCGCAGATGGACTCCTTGATGATCGGCAGCACTGCATGGGTAAGGGTTACCTGCAAAGCACACCACGGGGTGGAGGAACGTCTGCCTGGCAAGGCAGGATCCTACCATCGGCTCGATATTCATCTGACACGATAGCAGGGCAATAAACGACCGTGATCCTTTGCCGTGACGTGAACGCATCCCGACCCACCCACCTGTATGGTCTCGAGAGGGAATGTGACTGGCAGGTCGAGGAAGCCGAACTTGACTCCCCCCGATGCGGAGATCTGACTGTTGGCGTCCAGCCACCGCTTCGTGGACGGACCGATACCACCTGCATACACACCCACACAGACAGACAGGCAGACAAAGGCAAGCAAACAGACGTCCACGCATTCCCCGCGCAGATGTGTTTTCGTCGCGGGCTGAGTGTGCGTACCAACGTTGTTGATGAGGATGGTCACTCGCGGATTGTCGCCCTTGCGGTGAGGCAGCGAACGCAACGCCCTCTCCACCTGCAGACATACGACCAACGAAGGAAATACACATCAACACTCGTGCAGTTGCCGTTCAAAGAATGGAGGGATGGATTGGTGTCTGACCTTTTTGTGCATTTCGAGAGCGGAGGTTTCGAAGAGGTCGAGCACCACCACCCTTGCCTGCACGCCGTAGTGCTCGCACTCACGGGCCACCTGCTGCAACTTGTCACGCGACCGCGCTATCAGCACCACGTTCACCCCGCGACGGGCCAGCGCCAACGCATAACTCCGCCCGATGCCATAGGACGCACCTGACCACAAGCAGACAGACAGAGTTGGAATGGTGTGGATGAATCTGTTTAGACAGCCTGACGAGCGAGTGTCGCACCTGTGATGACGGCCCAATCGCCTGCGTGACGCCGACATGCGTGACAGGAGAAGACAAGCCAAGACAGTCAATACCATGAGTTGCGGTGTTCAGGAGTCAGCTGACCTGCATATGGCCGCCAATCGAAGCCTCTGGTGGGCACATACCTGCCGAGCAGTTTGGTCAAGCGCCGCCCCCCTGTGTAGCGCAGAGCGTTGAGTAACACATCCAGACAGACAGACTGCCTGACACAGAACAGATCAAGTCGTCGTGTTGTTCACCTTTGAGAAGAGTCAACGCGCCCAGGCCCTGATGCAGAGAATACACAGATGCATCAGCACCGCCCTCATGGACTCTGGTTGGAGGGTCTGACCTGCAACAAGACCCCGGCAGACCCGCTGACGGGCTCAAGTGCACCACAGTGAGGCAATACAAGACAAGCAGCCAGAAACAGAAGACAAAGCCGCATGGGCAGCCTGAGTGCCATGGTAGGGAGATCTTTTGACGTAAGCGGCCAAGTCCGTCTAGGGTGCTTCCTGAAACCGCTCCTGTTTTACGCGCACCTAAACCCTCCTTCCCCGAGCTCCTCTTTCGGGTGCTCTGCATAGCCTTTGTCGACGTCAGCATATTCATAGCAGTTGCCGACGCCCATGTTTGTTGGAGGCTGGTGAGGCCCAATGAGCGAGCCCACGGCGATGTCGGAGGATGCTCATGTCGATCCGATGGCCAAGGGCTGCGTCAAGACGCTCGAAGGCGATGGGGCGGTGGTGAGTCATGAGGAGGGAGGCGATGCGGCCAAGGAGGAGACCCACACGACCCCCGAGAGCCGGGATGAAGGCGCCAACGACCTCGGCACTGGACCCGAACCACTCCCCCTCCCTCACCCACTGGCTGATGGAGACATGTGTGACGACAGCAAGGGCGTCGATGCGGGCAGCGGTGCCAATGCTGCGAAAGAGGTGCATGGCGTGTCGGAAAGTGGAGTGGGTGAGGGAGAGTGGAGCGAGGGTGGGGAGGGGGGCGGTGGGGCGGTCAAAACGACCAATGGGAAGGAGGCGAAGGCCACAGATGGTGAGCAAGTCGAGAGGCGGGGGATGGGACGAGAGAGGATGGGGACACAGGGCAAGGGTATATCTTTTCCCTCATTTGCGCTGTTGGCTGTGGTCTATGTATGTGACGTGCAGGTGAGGGTGCTGATGAGAAAGAGGCCGATGTCAGGGGTGACAGTGACGCCCTCAAGTCCGCTGCGGACACCAGCAGATCCAAGCCCAACACTACAGAACACCACCCTACTCAGCAGGTACCGTACTCAGACATACAGACACCCCCAAACACCACTGCGGCTTGTGCACAGCACATGTTCCTTCCTCCCTCCACTCCCTTCTGCCCTTTGTGTGTGTTGTCAGTCGAGTGGTGGTGCGCTGAATGGGTTCCTTCGCGAGTTGGAGGTGTGGGGTGGTGAGTGGGGGGGGCGGCTCAACAAGCTGGAAGAGAGCACCAACAACACCATACACCAGTTCGACCAAATGCAGATGCAACTCGACCTCACACTGCAAAGTAAACAGCACCACACAACACAAGACAGCATTACTCAACAACAAACAGCGAACAACCGTGCCTACCATTTCTCTCGAACGCTTCGATTGTCTGATTTCTGGTTTGATTGCCTTCCTTGTTCAGGTACGCAGCGTCGCGTGCAGGAGGTGATGGATCTGCTCGCTTCCCTCGGAGCACCTGCCAACCGTACCACCAAGCAGAATGCAGCCCCAAAGCCATCCCCCACAACAACGAATCAGGTCAAGATGCCGTCAGGCGGCCCCCCTCCCCTCTCACCCGAGCTGCAGAGCCTCCTGGCCTCCCTCACCCCCACCAACGGCAGCAGCACGACCAACATGATGACCCTGGCGCCCTACGTGCCTCCCCGAGTGGTGGTGATGCCCCCGCCCCCTCCCTTCTCGCCACCATCACTCTCGCCCATCCCCAAACATCCCCAGCAGCCCCCTCCGCCACACATGCGCCATGCCACCGCCACAGCCAGCGGCTCGGCGCCACCCACCGACTGGAATCCTATAGGCAATGCCCTCAGCTCTGTCCAGCAGGCTCACCCCCACCCCCAGACGCAGGCTGCCAAGCCCATCGTGCAGCCCCAGACCCAGAACCCGTCGCTCAGCGCCATGTCTCAACTGACTGGCGCGAGCGGCATCGCCAGGGCGTCGGCGTCATCGACCGCCCCAGGGTCCCAGTCGGGGACCAGCGACGGGCTGGTGGCCTCCCTGGTCGACACACTGGTCGGCATTCTGTCGTCCTCTCCCACCAAGGACGCCAGCCAGGCGGGCAAGGCAGCGGCGGCCACCAAGCCCACCGTGCCGCAATCCATCTCCCCATCGTCATACGGCAGCGGGCCATCGGGTGCGGTGCACAACGGGGCGGCTGAAGGGAGGCAAGCCGTGGGTGGTGGTGGTGGTGGTGATGGTCAGAAGGGCGGGGGCGACGAGTCGCCTGTGCGTATGAGTTCAGACATCATGCGGTTCCTCGAGTCGTTTGCGGACTTTTTGCAGAGCGACAAGAACAATAACCAGGAGCAAGAGGGACCAACAGGTGGGTGGGTGGGGACCACGCCACGAGACATCCCCACAACCCTGCCTTCATGAATGTCATCTCATGATGTGGTGATCATCGATCCATTCAGGCGTGTCTCCAGTGAGTGCGCCCACGTCCGCCCCTTCCATGGCATCGTTGAGCAGTTCCCCTCCCCGGTCCTCACCCCTCACTGCGGGCATCCCAGGCCGCCCCACCATGCCGCCCATGGCCGTCCCACGCGCCAGCCCCCAACTGCCGTCCATCCAACAGCAGATTCCCGAGTCCATTCTCAGACATGCCACCACCAACAGCAGCAGTAGTAGCGGCAATGTCAATGGCGCGTCGTCTCGCGCGTCGGGACCCGGTGGGTCGCAAAGTGGCAGCGGTGGGCAGGGGGCAACAACGAGCACTACAGAGCAGCTCATGGAGCTACTGCAGACTCTGCTGAGCGACCCGTCGCTGTCCAAGCCGTCCTCCGCCCCCCCACAGCCCCCTCCCGACATGCAGCCCCCTCCCGTGGGCAACAAGGCACCCACCTTTGCCGAGCAGAGCCACCGCTCTCAACCCCTGGACCTTCCCCCTCTGGCCTCCCTGCTGCCCGACCTCGATGACTTTGACGACTCGTCGCCCCCGGCCAACTCGTCCCTGGCCACCATGACGGACACGTCCAACGGTAATGTCACCGAGGGCAGGAGCGAGGAGGAGCGCAACACGTCCGTTGTCACGGCACTCGACTACGGCGCAATCTTCAGTCCCGGCGGGCTCTTCTATCACAACGCGGCGCCGTCTGCGTCGGTCACGGGGTCTGCTGCGGGCAGTGCGGGGTGGGACGATACACCCACTGCTGCGCAGGGCAAGGGCCGGCCCACAGGGGGAGACTGGAGTGGCAAGGCGGGCAAGGCACCTGGCAGTAGCGGTGGTGGTCCGTCAGTGCCGCCAGGGTTTGAGGAGATCAGTTTGGAGGCCATTCAGGCCCAGGGGGCGAAGCGGGAGGCGGGGGTCATCGGCAGTGGCCGGATGTCGGAGAAGCTGTCGTCACAGGGGGAGGGTGAGAGGGAGAGGGAGGGCACCAGTAACAGCCACCAGGGCAGCCACGACGCATCGCCCAGGAACCACAGCGAGACGGAAGGCGACAATGAGGATGAGGACACCGAGACGCCCCTGTGGGCCCTCCCCTCCACCGACGCCTCCCCTCCCCGCCCACGATCCATCCTGGGCCGCCCACCCCGCGCCCCCCCGCCCATCAGCTTCTCCGCTGCACTCTCACAGCCCGCACTCGCCAACAGTCTGCTCTTCGATGACACCTTCGACTGGCCCCCGCGCGAGAACGGCCTGGCGAGCGACTTCATGCAGGACGACGCTGGCGGCTTCGACGGGCAGTCATCGCCCTATGGTGACGAGGCGGACATGATGAGCCCCTCGCCCTTCCAGGGCTACAACGGCTACCACCACGGATACGCCGACAACGGCATGGCGGACCCGTATGCGTCGCATCATCAGGGTGGGTATTTCGGCATGGGCGTCCCAGAGTGGCAGGACGGTGGGGGGGTGGGCCACCCCCATCATCCCGGCCATGCGGGGTGGCAGCCGTACGGCCCCTCCACAGGCCATGGCGAGTGGGGCGAGGAGGGGCCCTGGCACGAGTATGGCATGCAGTGTGGCCAGTTCGGGTACCCCCAGCAGCCCTACCACCATCCTGGTGGTGGTGGCGGGGTGCAGGAGGGCGGGATGGGGCCGCAACACCACCACACGCACGGCCGGGGCACTGTCTACTACTAGCTCACTCACTGACTGACAGACTGACTGCATGACACTCACGATACGATAGGGATATAGATAGGCGACAGAGCAGTGCGTTTGTTCTTCGTCGGTGCCGACATGCGTAATCATATGCTGTACGTGCGTACGCATTGTGCAACAGCCAGTGATGGGGGCTGGGGGGGTGTGAATGGATGGATGGATGGGCGTGACAAACAAGTCGGTCAGTCAGTCAGTCAGTCGGTCAGGAAGTGAGGGCGGATGGGTATGGGGTGCGGTGGGAATGGGCGGCGGTAATTAAGCGCAAGTGCAGGAGTTGTTATTGTTTCGGAGTGGCTGGCGCCTTCTTTTCCCCCACTGCCTGCCACCCTCCCCACTGGCCAACTTGTGAATAGATAGATAGATACGTACACACACACATGCAATACCCTGCCTCTCTCCCTCTCCCTCTGTATGATTCTTTCTCTCTTCGGTAGTGTCTGTGTGTGTTAGGTAAGCACTAACTAACTAACTGGTAGCGGTCTGTCTCTGCGATCATATGCCTGCTGTCGGTCGTGGGACGATTTAGACAGGTGAACATGGACGAATGGACGGATGGATGATATGAAGAGACAGACACATCAACATCGATACGCACAAAGCGCCAGCACTTCTCTCTGCAGGCTCACCTGACCGAGGTGGTTTCATGGAATCCTCCTCTTCGAGCGAGCTGTCTGCAGAGCGCTTCATTGCCTGAGATCAGGTTCATTGTTGTTTGAGGGAGCGTACAAGGATGATATCAAGGATGGACCTGCAAAAGAGTACTACAATACTGGTCCAGTCAAGACATACTTCTGTGCCAGTGGTCGGTTGGCGTTCTTATTAAGCACGGCAAAAAGGACGGGATAGCGAGAGAGCACAAAGATGCTTCGATTCAGACGGATGTCTGTGATGTTTGTGGGGATATACAAGGATGGGAAGAAGGACGGACCAGCAAAAGAATACCTTGTGAGTTCTGAGGTGATATTCGGTGGAGCGTATGGGGTGGGACGAAGGGCGGATTGGCGAAGGAGTGCTATACAATTTCCGCCCATGCCAGCACCATCCTCGGCGCCCGCCTGGCGTATCTTCCAGCGGCGGCGCCCACCACACACATACTCGCACTACGCACCAGCGCTTCTCGCGGCACGCTTCTTCCCCTTCCTCTTGCACCTCGGATCCAGTGGTACTGTTCCGGTCTGTGTTGCATGAGCAACACCGCACAGGACCAGCGGCTGGCTGCAAGGGCGAGGTATCGTCTCCCAGCACTGCAGAGACGCCCTCCTGAGATCGACCGTCACGGTGGGGCGGTTGGGCTGAGTCTGCTGAGATTGGGGTCGATTCTGCGGTCATTCTGCAGAGCTGCTCGAGCTGGATATGATGCTGGCAGGTGTGGGCGAGCTTAGACAGGTCAAGCAAAGTTTAGGCACAATAACCAACCAACTTAGGGGCAATCCGAGGAGAGATAATTGACAGATGGCATCCATGCACTCGCTTGTCCACATCGCCTCCATGAATCTATCCACATATGCCTATGCACAAAGGGCACGCTCACTCATCCGATGAGAACA
>CDMY01000698.1:269516-295136 GCA_001179505.1 Vitrella brassicaformis | reverse complement strand
GCAACAGGGGGGCCCGCCGCCGTCTCGCGGGATGAGGGTAGGTGGAGGGGGTTGGGTGTAGTCCGATACACGCTCGCTCATCCGAAAAGGAGGAGAAACAGCCGAGAAATCACCAACTCAATCATGGGGGGTAAGATGAATGTTGCCACAATGCTCTTCTGCTTGGAGATACCGGCAGGATCAGTTACAGGTCAGGCAGGATGAGAGGAAGAGAGGCGCAGGACGGGACACAAACTGGCATGTGAGATAGACTTGGGAGTGCGCTGTGTTTCCCTGCACAGAATCGGGCGACATCGACGCAGGCCATCGACTGGTAGAAGCTGTCTGCCAGCTATTGGCCGAAACTGTGGCTGCACACACAGCTGATGCCGGCCAGCGATTACTCGTCGTCGCTATCGTAAAGCTTCTGCAGCAGATGATCAAGTGAGCGGGAGAGCGGCAGGGTGCATTGGTGGCTGCCAAATGCTGCATGTATGTGAATGTCGTGGACCGTCCTGTAGTGTTGGTGATGAGTTGGTCACTGAGGGCAAGGCGACCAGCAACCCATTCGTCGACCAAATCGTTCAGGTGAGCACCGATGAGGACGATCGCGACGTGTCCGTGTCTACCTGTGTGGTTTGTTGCCAGTGCGAGGCGATACAGCAGCTGAGACGCCGTCGCGACCTGCCGACAGAGGTGAGCGACGCAGCCAACGAAACCACACGACCGAACAAGATGAGTCGATGGATGCACAGATGCCTCTCTGATTCCCTCCGGCCTTTTTGTTCAGGTGACGTCATTCATCCAGTCGCTCCCAAAGACGGTCAAAGTGTGCAGCAGCTCAGCCGCACCGGACCGATCGCACCGCCCAGCCAAGCACAAGACAACCGCGCACATCCATTCGGCGTCAGGGCCTCCTTCGCCGCCCTGCTCCCCCTCGCCGCAGCCCTCATCACCCGTCGACACCGATGCGCTGGTGGACGGCCTGCTATCTGACGATATCGAAACGTTCACCTCGGCAGCCAAAGCCATCGCTGACCGTGTGACGAGTGCATTCGTCAAGCGGCTGGCCGTGCGGTTCGGAAAAGAGAAGGAGCTTTTCCGTCGCCTCTTGATGCGCCTGGTGGATAGCGGAAACGAGAAATGTCAGCTGGCGGCCGCTAACGTGCTGTATTGCCTCGTCCGCAGTACCTTTTTGTCTGAGATGGGCCCTTCTGATCGTGTGTCGGCCGTCCAGGACATCTTCGATATCGTGACGTGGACGAGGGAGGATCTGTCCTCGGAGGGAGGAGTGGGAGGCGACCTGGGCGCGGAGGTCGACAGCTTCGTCGCGTCTGCTATCATCGCGGCATCGTCAGGCGGCGAGCCTGTCCCCTCGACAGCGGACGAAGTCACGTATATGAGACTCTGCGTGATCACAGCCGCTCTGCAAGAGGCCGTCACACTCGATGAGGCACGAAGGCTACAGCTCCGCGTGGCCTTCCTTCAGACGCACTAGACGACCCTCCGGCAGGTGTTGGCGATTATCCGCGAGTACAGACATCGAGTAGTGGCTGACGAGGCCGTCCCTTTGCTGCATGTGCTCTTCACGCCCAGCCTCTTCGGCCCCATCCCTTCGGTCGTGCTCGAGTCCTTCTCCATTTTCGTCGAGAGCCTGAAGCAGCTGCGAGATGAGCCATCAGCGAGGACGAGGCTCTTAGTACTGCCACTGATGTGGGCTGCAGACTACCTGTGGGAATCTCTTCGAGAAGGTCAGAAAAGTACAGGTGGATGCGTTCTCTGGACGAGGCTGCTGTCCTTTCTTTTGGCAGGCATTGTGGAGGAGTGGCCAGTCATCAAAGCGGCTCTCAACACTCACGTCTACGCTCAAATGGACACGCTGCTGGAACGCGTCGCGGCGTCCGATCCTTCCTCTTCCCTGGGCTTCGTGGCAATCCCCACAGTTGGAGCTCTTTTCCAGGCCGCTCTCGTCCTCTGCATCCGAAAGAAGAAAGGTAGGAGGTGAAGGAGACTGATACCTGTGGGGTAAACATGTATTTGTGTGTGCAGGTGGACCTTTGCAGTCAGAGGCCTTCGGCAAGTACATCGAGCAAGCCGGGATTATGAAAACACTCGCTGCTGCCCCGCCCCCGATGCAGCCGCTTCGTGCCCTCGTCCTGGATGCCTCACTGCCTGATCGGGTGGCCACCGCGTTGTACATGGACTACAGAGTGTACAAGGATCCAACGGGCTCCTTGGCAGATTGCATCACGACTGCTGTGGTCACCCCAGCCATGGCCATGATAGGTACGTCCGTCAGACAGGCGACTCATCTCCCGGGCTTCTTCAACCATGCGTGTGTGTGTGTGCAGATGGTGGGGACGCTGGCCTTCTGATCGAGTCGAGATTCGTCTCTTGTCTGACCCTCTTCTTTGAGAGGGCCGAGAGGATCGGAACGAATCTGTTGGCCTTCTGCA
Organism: Vitrella brassicaformis; assembly: GCA_001179505.1. Classification (NCBI taxonomy): domain Eukaryota; family Vitrellaceae; genus Vitrella; species Vitrella brassicaformis. Next base: position 292,701 of record CDMY01000698.1, on the reverse strand, counting down.
TGACCTCTTTGAATGCCCTCAGTCAGAAGCATCGGAAGGTGACCTCCCATCCCATCTCATTTGGACGAGAGAGCTGTAGTGGTGCGTTTGTTTGTGTGTCTGTAGGTGTTGGGGACCGATGGACTCGCACAGGCGATGTGTGACATGCTCCTCAAGGACGCCAAAAGACAGCTCGGTGTCGCAGACGTCTTCCACGACACTGACCGCAAGACGGCTGTCGACATTCTCAGGAGCATCGTCAGGTCAGCCATGAGCTGCAGACAGGGAGGTCCGACGCATCATTGACTGTGTCTGTTTGTCGCTGTGTCATGTGTGGCAGCTATGGCAAGTCGCTGGTCGCCAAAAGAGCACCGAACCCCATCGTCGGACAGATACTGCAGGTAGCTACGCCGAGGGTCGTGTGTGCTTTGCCTTTCTGACTGTCTGTGTGCCGCCGTGTCAGTTCGAGTCGGTCAACGCGATGCGTGAACGCACCAGCGGGGTCTCACAACAGGTGAGCAACACTCCTGCACAGCACGAGGCTCTCATCTTCACATCTCTCTGCCACAGGTGTCGGATTTCTTCGATGCCCTGGCCCAGCAGCACCACAAGGATACCAAGGCCCAACCCAAGACAGCCATCTCAGCCGCCGAGTTGGCGGCCCAGGAGGCCAAGGCGAAGCGGATGCAAGACGTTCTCCTCGCGGAGAAGCGACGCGAGAAGGAGGCAAAGGCCAGAGAGGACCAGAAGGCTAACAAAGGAAAGGGCAACAAGGGCGGCAAGTCCAACAAGAGACAGCAGCAGCAGCAGCAGGAGGGTCATGGAGGTGGGGATGAGGCGAGCCCCTTTGATCCGATCATGGAGCCATCGGTGCCCTCCACTACCGCATCCACCAGGTAGGGAAGCCATCCACTCACTATGGTGCATGGCTGAAGGAACTGTTTACCTCATGTGTGTGGTGTGTCTAGGTGTAGTCGGGCTTCTGCTGCGGACGAGGTTGCAGCGGATCTGCCGGGACCCTCTTCGTCCATCGCCGACACGTGAGCAATCCCCCCAGTTGACGAAATGCCCTGACAGATTCGCTTCCTCTGTGAGCGTGTCGATCCTTTTCTTTGCAGGTCTGGTGCGCTTGATGTGCCGTCCGTCTCAGCCGCTGCGGGCAGCGTCTCAGCCGCTGCGGGCAGCGACCTGCCTGGTTATGGTGGTGGTGCGGCGGAGTCGGCGGCTGATGAAAGTGACGACAGCGATGATGAGGACGGCGACGCTATGCTGCTCAACTCGGCATTCGGACTACATGCCCGACAGAAGAAGGCTGAAAGCGAGAAGAAGACCAAATCCAAACACAGCACCAAGCCCACCCCGACGCCCGCTTGTCGTCCCAGCCAGCCCTCCCGCTCCTTCTATCCACCCACAGTCAGCACAAGAGGAGCGGCTGTCGGCCAAGACAATTCTCGCCACGGCAACGCAGCTATGCGGACGCAGTTCCCCAACACGGTTCAGTCCGATTCGTCTCGTCTGGGCAGCTCCAGCCACCCACCTGCGCCCGTCCCCGCCGCCCCGATTTCCTCTTCGAGTGGTCCATCCTCCAAGGGTCCTGTCAAGCCCTCTCTGCCACGTGGTATCCCCGCTTCGCCAAAGGGCCCCTCCAGGAGGCCTCAGGAGATATCCGATGACGGAAGCCCGTCCAGATCGGAGTCGCCTCCTTGTCGGCCGGTGGGAGGTCGTGGGGCGGGGAGGGGCCTCATGACGATGTTTGCCCACCAGCCGCCCCCGCTTCCCTCTATCCCCCGCCCAGGACTCCCGTCGGCTGAGGAGCTGCGCACCAGGCCATCGCTGCAGCACACTGGACAAGACGACCAACAGCAGCCGGCACGTGAGGAGAGGCCGAGGTGAGATGGTCGCAGACAACGAATGTCGTGATGTGATCGCAATGATGTCTTCTCTCCTGCTGTGTCTACAGTCTGTCTACTGCTGGCCCTTCGCTGAGTCCCTTCTTCGCTCATGCGCCTGTCGGGCCCGCACCACCGGCTGCTGCTGCCGCTGCTGGCGGTCATGGCGGTGGGGGGCTGTCGGCTGATCCGTTCTACGACAGTGAGGGCAACGAAATGTACTGTGTGCCGCCCCCGCCGGCCCTTCCACCGCCGCCCCCACCATACCCACAGATCGATCAAAGGTAACACGGGCATGATGTCTGTCTATCTGTCTGTCTGTCAGCAACGCTTCTATGAACTTCTCCTTGAATGCTGTGCTGTGCAGTGGTTTCCATCCTATCGGCTCCCCTCTCCCTGTCAGCTACAATGGCGGCCCACGACATCCGTTCAATTTCCCTCATCCCTTCCCGTCTAGCCCAGCCCCAGCTGCTGCGGCTGCTAATGGTGGTGGTGGTGGTGCCAGTGGCTCTGGTGGTGGTGGCTTGTCGGCTGACCCGTTCTATGGCTACGACAGTGGTGATGATGACGACATGTATGTGCCGCCCCTGCCGCCCATATTTGAGTATGAGGAGGAAGGGTACCAGCCACCATCATCGAGCAGCGCAGCCGACCCCTTCGCTGCGACCCAGACGGCCGGAACGGTGGAGGGCGGCAATGGCGGGACATCCATAGGGTACACAAAGGCAGGCAGAGAGGAAACGGACAGCACGTATCACTCTTTTCCTTCGCCGCTGCGTGTTTGTGTGAAGGTCTGGTGCGGTGATGGGTGGCGATGCGTCTGGGAGTGAGGAGCTCTTCGATCAGCTCTGCCGCCAACTCGAGCATACTCAGGAAGAGGCCAAGCGAAGGGCTCGGGAGTTGCAGGAGGCCAAACAGAAGGAACAGAAGGCCAAGCGGAATGAGGAGGCGCTAATACGCCAGCTGCAAGAGGCGCAATGGACGTAAGGAAAGCAATGGGGGGCCTCGGCTTCGTCTGCATCGATCTGTCTCTCTTGCTCTCATCAGGATTGCCAAAATGGCCGCGCAGCAGTCATCCCACCACCACCAGCAGCACCAACCTTCGTCCAGCAGTTCGTCGGCCCCCCCGCCCCCCTCCTCTTCATTCGCCCACCCTCAACTATCCACATCAGCCAACCCAACAATGCACCACCACCAGCACCAGCAGCAGCATCATGACGGTGGGGATTATGACGACTGCGACATGTGTTTTGGGGAGCACGGCCAGGCGACCATCATGTACGTCCCCTGCAGACACATGCGTGTGTGTCCCCGCTGCTATGCGGACCGCAAGGCCGCCTGGCAGCGGGAGCTCAGCCGAGTCAAGGCGGAGAACGACCGCCGTCGCGATGAGAACGAGGTCGCCAGGAGACTGAACGAGACCCGCAGCCAGGACGAGCAGATCTCGCTGGTCAAGCTGCTGGACGAGCCCGAGTACACGTGCGAGCACTGCAAGGCCAAGGTGGAGTTCGCTGGCACCGTGGATGATTGCATCAAGTGGGTGGCCAGACCGTTCAAGTGACTCACTGACTGTTCGATGGACGTGTGGAGGAATGCTTTCGCGTGTGTGCTTCGTCGTGGTTGGATCGATATTGGGAAAGGATGGTCATATGAGTGGGGAAGGGTGAGGGTCTCTATTCTGTGTGGCGTATCGAGCAAAGCCGTACACAGCGCAGGCATCTTGTCGTGTGAGTCAGTGCCTCAATTAGGTCCTTTCGTACCATGCGGCCGTTTTTGTCTGTCATTCGCTCCATTGCATACACACACACATACATACCAACGTCTGTGTATGTCTGCCCCTTTATGTATGTGTCTGCGTGTGTACGTATTGGCTGCCTTGCATGCGTCCGACCATATGCATGTGCGTCCACACACTGCTCGCTGCATGTCCGTGTGCGTGTCCATGTGCATGCCGCCATATATATTTATTTATCCAGACAGACCAATACGTTATCTTGAGCGAGGACCTCTGATGGAATGAAATCGACTACTCAATCCTCTCACTTGCCGCACACGGTTGTCAGCCGGCTGGTAAACAAAGAACACGCAAGCAGAGATTGTCCGTTTGTTTCCAATGCATTCATCTCATATGGACATTTTGTGAAACAGGGACAAGTGTGCATCGTTTTTGCACGTCTTAAGGACAGAGCATACATCGTACTCCTCTGCTTCTACCCGCCCACTCCCCTGTGCTTTGTCCCCTCACTAACAAAATTCGTTCCCTCCCTCCATCCACGCATCGCATCGCATCCACCCATCATTTCCATCGACGCATTGCAATGCATGGACAGCCAAGTCAGGAAGCGCATGAACACAAGACAAATAAATCTGCAGAATACAACGCACACTGCCTACATATACACATTAGTCACATCACACAACTCACGCACACTCTACTGATGGAAAGCCTCGTAGGCCCTCTGCTCCTCCAGCTTCGCCAAATCGTCCGGAAAGACACACGGCGCGAACAGCGGATGGCGTCGAGGGTCGCCCATCCTCCCTGCGAAGACAGACACACACATACACAGACACACACATCGAAGACGCACTTCCACCTGTCCGTGTCTCTTGCTGTGTGTGTCTCACTGACTCTCACTCACTCACCGTTTCCCTCTGTCCTCTTTATGAAGTCGATCTTCATCTCGTCGGTGAGGCACTGCCGCGTCACCGCCCGCAGGGTGCTCCGGGCTGTGGTGCTGCCCGGCGCATTCCAGAGCGCCTTCCTGCTGTAGTAGTCTTGGAGTCGCAGCCTCTCCCTCACCGCCGCAGGATCGTCGTAGACCTCTCGCAGTAAGGGAGTGAGGGAGTCGCGAGGGGACCGAGCGAAGTCAGAGCCGTCGATCCCATAGGTGAAATTCCTACACGAAAACATTCATACACAGCAGGCATTGGCACACAATTAGTGTGCATGTGCCTGCCTTCTTCCTGTCCTCCTTCCTCACCCACTCACCCACCCACTGACCTCCATGGAATCTCACATTGGAACGGGACCCCAGTCTTGAACATCTCCTCTGTCTCGGTGATGAGCACGTTGAGAGTCCGCGTCCAAAGCCCGTCGAATAACCGGTTGCTCGTCACATCGTCGCCCCGGAAGCAAAGATTGAGCTTTGAGTTGCCCAGCCGATGTAGAAACGTGGCCGTCGTATACTTTTCACGATCTATTTGCTTGCCTCTGTGCCGGCCAGCCCCTTTTCCTTCATCCGAAGTCACCCGCCCACAGCACCGCTCGAACTTGCCCATCCTCACGCCAAAGGCCTCCGTGTTGATGCCGTCTTCGCGCGGGCAGGAAGGAATTTGCTCTCTTCGCCCTTTGCCGTCTGCGTCCAGCACTTGATAGGTCATGGGCTTGGACGAGGAGACCAGGACGTTGGAGCTTGTGTTAGGCCTGAGCCGCCAGCCGGCGAGATGCTGCAATCCCAGACGACGGTAGCGATATCCATTGCGAGTGTCCACCTGCCCTACATTCACCAATCGGTAGATGGATGGACACAACACGAGACCGCATGAATGAGAAGACAGAACCGTCCGCTCTGCCCCATTCCACTCGCTTACCCTGGAAGAACATGCTGTAGTCTCTCGCGAACCAATCACGTCGCGACGGGGGGTCGAAAGCGGTGTCCAGCCGGTCGTCTTCAAGCACATCTTTGGGGGCAATGAAGCCGCGCTGCAGCAAACTCTCCTTCTCAAAGGGCTCGTATGCCTTCTGCACGTGGGTCATGGCAGAACTACACACACCGACACATACGCGGGCCCATCGATCCAATCACCCGTGGCAGCCAGCTGGGCCGGTCTATCTGTTTTCCCACGTGTGTGGCACGTTAACACCGCATCGCCACGGCAGGCCCTCTGCAGACAAACAGACAAGGCCACAAAGGAGATGTGTCCACACACCGAAGCCAACCATTGGCTACTGACTGTCCAATGTCTTGGATCGTCCCCACGTGATGTTCCCCACGAAGGCATAAAATGTCGGCCCGAAAAGCCGTTCCATGTCTGGACGAAGCCGCCAGTCCGTCCCCTAAACATTGAGTGACAGCCAGACGGTGTGCGGACGTGCTTCTGCGTGCCTCTCTCTCCTTGCTTACGATAACGACATGATCGAGGCCGCCGTGGCGGTAAAAGTAGGGCATTGCCGTGACCTGAAATGTGTGTGAACACACTTGAATAGGACCCTGCAGGTCGTGATGTATCCACGCCTCCAAGCTCACTTCGTGGACGGCTCGAGTGGCCAGTTCGTGAGTTTTCTGTCGTCCAATGCCCACGCAAAGCTGCTGGAACAAGAGCGCTGCAACACACCAAGCCATTCGAGCGGCCTCTCCATTGCCTCTCTGCTCGACACGGACGCACCTGGATAGATTGGGAGGACATACACGAGGGCCTTCTCGGGGTCAAGTGTGCGCCACGTGTCATTCCACAACTGGTCCAGCCAGAAGATCTCCCCTGCACCACCACATACGACAGGTTGATACGACTGGTCGGCAACCTTCCGTACCTATCTTCTTCTTGATCCCATGGTTGGCATATCGAGGCCATGAGCCTTCGAGGATTGCCCTTGCCGGCCCCTGACACCTGTTGTACATCTCCATCAGCGCGGGCGTCTCGTAGACGAAAAAGGGAACCTCCATCTTGCTCTCCAGCGCTTCAAGGTCAGCGAAGTCCTCTCGTTCCTCCGCTTCTGCTGCTGGCGCAGCGTCCGTCGTGCCTCCGCTCATTACGCTCCGAAACAATTTGTGCAGGGACGCTGAGACCGCTTTCTTGTGAAGGAATGCTGGGTAGAGCTCAAGGGCGTCGAGAGCGAATTCGAAGAGGCCGACGCCAAAGACGGCGAGAGGGATGAGGATAAGGGGCCGCGTCAGAACAGCCATTTTGGCTTTCACCTGCTTTGTTTTGGGCTCGATGAGCTGGCGAAGCTCAGGCGAGACCAAAACAGCCGAACTCCGTGCACCGCCACCGCGAGACCGCAACGAAAGACCGCATGTTTTTGGTTCAGCGGTTTCCCGTACACATACGTAAATTTGGGGGGGATCCTGGCCAACCAAAAAGCGAGACATTGGGTGGGTGGCAGCAAGTGATTGATTGAGGAAGAAAACACCCTGATTTGGCAAACGATGTCATTGATGTCTGGTATCCCCACGTGAGACGCAGCTCCCCGCTTGATACATCGTTGGACCGACCACTCATGAAAACAGACCGACACATGCAGCAGGAAAAATAAACATATCGTGCCGACCACCCGTGCACCACTTCATTTCAGGAAAACCACAAGTCAGTCACCACGAATGTGTGGATGGCGGTATTGAACACTCCTTCACTCCCATAGCCTCGCTCCCATGGCCTCACTCCCGTGAGTTGGCCGGTGCCGTTCATGCGTTTGTCCCTGCGGGGCTCATGAAAGGGGGCGGTCTGTGGAGTGTCAAACTGACGTTTGGCGCCTGGAACAGCTGTGCCATATGAATCGGTGGTGGTGCTGGACTGGGACGCCACGCTGCGACCGGCTGCTGCGCAGGAACCGGGCGGGCTGTCGTATCTTGTCCGGATGAGTAGTTGTTCTCGCCTCCAGCAGCGAATCCGCTGACACGGGGCGACACCAGATGACGTACGAGGCCGTTGCCATTGGTGTCAGTCAGTGTCGTGTCTCGGTTAGCTGATCGTGGCGAGAGCATGGATGCCGCCGTGCGATTGAGAGGCGGGAGCGGTGGGAGGCGGAGAGGCGGCACGGGTGGCCCCTTTCTGCTGCTGGTGTCCTTCTGGCAGAGCAGGCAAGGCGCACAGCTGGCACTCGCGCCGTTGAGCTGAGAAACGGACATGTTGTTGTTGCTACCATCGCAGCACGCCGACAGGAGGAACTCGCCATTCCGTCCCCGCTTCCTCTCCTCCTTGACGCCCTGAAGACCATGCAGCAGCCCATCAGACACTTCGGGCATAAGCGGAATGGGCTCGTGCCTCTGCGGTGTGGCGAAGGATGGCGTGGCGGACTGCAGAGTGCTGGCATAATGTGACTCGGGGCAGGGCGACAGCATGTGGTGGATAGGCGGCCGGACCGGCAGCACCCGAGGGGGGCTGAGGGAAGGGATGGCGGGGAGTGTTTGTGTATGTGCGGGAATGGGTTGCGAGAGGTCCATCGGCGGGACGGGTGGGTGGTGTGATCGGTGGCTGGGGGGCGGTGAGTGGTCATCCACAAACTTGCGAAGCTGTTCGGAGCGATAGTGCATCGTGTCCAGCCATCGGTGAATCCACAACTCCGTCTGCAACCAGGCACGCGTCCATCCACGACAAGTGTCAGGTGCGGTGCCTGTTTTACGCGTATTCACCCGCTCACCTGTTTCATGATGGTTCCCGGCGGCAACCTTCCGATGCCGAACGATCTTGGTGGCGCCGACACAGCACGGTGAGCCCGTGCTCCAGGTGCTGCCCGTGGGGACATGGGGGCGCTCACCGACACAAACGCGGCAACGTCGGGCGGAGCTGACAGCGGGGCAGGGACAGGGGCAGGGACAGGCTCCTCCTCTCGGGAGGGAGGCAGCTGTGGCAGACGGACCTCTCTAACACATGAGAGAGACGACACACACATCGGGTACGTGGCAACGGCGAGCAAATTGATCGATGGACGCAAGGGCGTGTGTGTCTTGCGCACCTCGCCACAGCGACCAGGTGTAGGTCGATCGGTGGGACAGGTGGGCGTCGGGCTGTCTGAGGATGAATAGGAGGACGGGACACCAGACGAGCCGGAGGCCTGCATACACATCCACACATCCACACATGAAGCGTGGCACGCATCATTCAGGTCCTTGCACTTATTATGCTGACCGTGGCTGCATCCCTTCTTTCGGGATCTGCTCCCTAAGGTGACTCACTCTGGCGGCGAACGAGCCATGCAGCGTCTCGATCTGCCTGACGAGGTCGCGGAACTCCGACCTGAGGCTCCTCAGCTGTTCCTCCTTGCGGCTGTTCATCGCCTGTAGACTGCGGATCTTCTCCTCGAGTGCCTCTGAATGACAAGCGCCATATGAGGAAGTTGCATCGATGATGCAGATAAGTGTCTCTTACGAATTGAGGGTGTCGTGCTGATGCCGTCAAGACGCTCCCGCAAGGACGACTGACAGAAAAAGAGAAAAAGAAATTGCATCGTCGCGTGTGTAGTGCGAGTCCGGGGGGCTTACCGCTTCTTCCAGGAGGTGCCTGTTTTCGTCCTTGAGGCTCTTGAGCTGCCGCTTCAGGTCCTCGATGATGGTGATGTGCTGCTCCTCGCCCCGGCCCGCCATCATCAGATGCGACACCGCGCGAGACAGCGCAGAACCACCGTGGAAGCTCTGATGCCAGTCAAAACGAGGAGACACATGCACACATGTGAGTGCCGCATGCAGTTGATGCCGTCAATCACTACCTCACCTCGTTGAGCTTGCGCACTTCCTCCTTCATGGTAGCGAGTCGCCTGACGCTGACCATGGTCTGTCTGGTGAAGTCGTCCTCCCCCTCAGCGGCCGCAGCCGCCACCTCCTCCTCGTCCTCTTCTTCAGGCCGCTGCTGCGGCTCCTCCCCGGTCACGATGCGAACCAACTCGGCCACTGCCGCGCTCTCGGCCTCACCAGAACCCGCCTCAAGCCTAGAGGAGGGCCGAGAGGTAATGCCTGCTGTTTGATTGCATGTCTTCTCAAATGGATGTGTGTACCTTTCTGGCTCGGCTTCTTTCCCGGTCTCTGCCTCGGGAGGCTCGCCCACGCCAGCGCCAGTCCCTCCGGCCTTCTGCGCCTCCTGCAGTGCCTTCTGGTGCTTCATCAACTCCGCCTCCCTCGCACGGCGAAGCAGCTGCTCCGCCTCAAGCCGCCGCACCAGGTGGCCCTGCGTCTCCTCCAGCCGCTCCAACGCACGCAGGCGCCCCTGCAGCTCCTTGAAGTTGTTCTGATGACACGAAACGTAGGGAGGCGTGGGTGTGGATGGAAAGAGGATTGTTTGCTTGTTTGTTTCTGACAAAAAGCGTGGCGGTTTCGGCTTTCATCTTCTCCACGAGCTTGCGTGCTTTTTTCTTCTCGATCGTCTCCGCGTCGCACGCCGCCTGGGCCTCTTGGACGGCACGCTCCAGTCTGTGTGATTCATGCCAAGAGAAGGACAGGCAGGAAGGCTGACCCGTCTGACCGGCCAGGCCTGACGGCCGTCCCCTTTGTGTGTGTAGTTGTGCATCGTACGTCTCCCGCATTTCGTTGAGCTCCTTCTCCCTCCTCTCGTCAGCTGCATCCAGCTGGTCGTTCATCTGGTGAGCCAGCGAGCCAGGCCGATAGCGACACACGTGAGTGAGCAAGTGCAGTAAAAAGACTGACCTTTTGCACTTGCGCGTTCAAAGCGACGGAGGCGAACTGGAGCGACTGATACTCCTTCTCCAGCTTCCGACTGATACATGCACAGCAGGACGACATGGATGAAGGAGACTGAGTGCTCCGCCCCTTTTGAACAACTGTCACTGACCGTTGTTCCTCTGTCATTCTGGCGTACTCCTCCATCTCCTTCAGCTGATCCTTCAAAGCCTCATCCTGCAACACACATTAACACACACGTATGTGCGACAGACAAGTCGCAGAGAGCCATAGCCATCTCTGCTGACCCCTGTGCCCAGCGCTTTGCCGGGTGTCTTCGGCGTGACGGGTGGGACCTTTGGTGTCGTCCCGGGCACAGAGAAATTCTTGGACGTCACGCTGCCCTGAGACATGGTCGACGACCGACGACGGTCACCCGGCAGCTGGATGCTCAGCCCAGGCTTGGCCGCCTTGGCCGATGCGCTCTGAGCCAGACAGAGACACCAAAGTACATGGACGATATGTGCCTTCCTACATGCCCACGTCACTCACCCGTGACGAGGTCATCAGAATGCTCTTGGGCGTCTTTGGCGTTGCCGCAGGCGTCGACTTGCCCCTAGCTTTGGGTGCGGTCTTGGCGGGTGGTGGTGGCGGTGCCACTTCTTCTTCCGACTCATAATCGATGAAGGAGCCGCCCACTCCCTTGGGAGAGAAGTCGCTCTTGGGCGTCATCGGGCCGATCTCGTGGTCGATGCTCCGGCGACGCCGCTCCTCCTGCAAACAGACAGGCACATCATGTGTCCTTGTTTTGTGCAGTGCAGGCGTGAGGTGACCTTTTCCTCCTCAAGTTGCGCGATGGCCAGTTCGGACGCCAGTGAGCCGGCACGTATGTTGGACATCCGTCGCTCGCTATCGTGACCGGTCAGATGACGCTGGAGCTTGGCCACCATGTCCTGGGACACCACATAAACGTTGTCCTTTCAATGTGCTGTTGCGCTGTTGGCGTGATGTGTTGTGCGTCCCAGACCTCTTTCTCTGAGAGTTGGCTGTTCAGTGCCGTGACGGTAGAGTTGAGTGAATCCACCTGGGCCTTCCACTGCTCCACCTCAAGCACCAGACGGCTCTGCTCGCTCTCAAGGCTGAAGCAAGAGTGACATAAACGAAGTGACACCGCGCCGTAAACTGTAAGTGTATGGGTGTACAATATGCCGATCGGCACTCACTCGTTCTTGAGCTGCTCGACCCTGGCCGTGTATTCACGCTCTCTGCAATGGAGGCAGGCAGGCAGGCAGGCATGGGCATTTACTCATTGGATGGAGAGGCGAGGTAAGCTCACTTAGCCTGGAGAATCAGATCCTGTGTGGTTTTCCACTCGTTCTCCGCCTCCCTCGCTGCATCCCTGTCCGTGCTCTGGCTGCTGTCATGGCTGCCCTGATGCACCAAACTCTCTGCGGGACCGAGAGAAAGGAACAAACACAGATCGTCGAATACGCATCCCCTTTCCCCGTGTGTGTGTGTGTTACGTCTCCGTTTCTCTTGTATGTGTGTGAGTCTGGCCTGCAGGTCCACCAGCTCTGTCTCCAGGTTCTGCACCGTCCGACGGAGCCGCCGATTCTCCTCCTGAAATACAACGGGCGACACAAGTGTTTGCGTAGCTTTGCGACGGCACCAGTGCCCATCTGGTCACCTGTGCGTTTGAGATTGCTTTGGACGACTGTGTGGCCTCACGGGTCGCCTCCTGCAGAGACTGCTCCATTCTGCAGACAGACATCCCGCCCGCATTGTGAAAAGCCATAAAGGGGCGTGGGTGCGTTGTCTGGTGCGCACCTTTCTCTCTCCTTCCTTTCGGCGTCCAATGCATTCTTCAGGCGATTCAACTCCTCCAGTTTTTCCTGCCACAGGTCGCGCAGCATCAGCACCGCTCACCTGTCCTGTCCTGTCCCTCTCTGCCCACTCACCTGTGCCTCATCAAGTTGCGTGGTGAGTTCTTCAAATTGCTGCTGCTGCTTGACGATGGCGATCGACTGCCGGCGGTTGAGTGGCATGCCGGGCGGCACGGCGATCGAGGCACGCCGCGCAGCACCCCTGGCCTGCGGAGGGGCGAGGCCACCAAAGGCCGGCAGAGGGGTCACTGCACATACAGAGCGCGACAAGGACGTATGTGACGAAATGAGTGGGTGGTGTGTGTCATACGTTCTGAGAATTCGCTGGCCCGTGATGATAGTCTTGAGTATGTGCCTGCACGCGAAAGACCGCCCTTCTTGCTTGGGGGACTCTCCTGGTCCTCCAACCTAGACGTACGTACGTGTTTATAAGTGCAGGCATACACAGAAAAGAGGGCACGTGCATTGTTCGCTGCTGTGCTGCTGCTGGCTTACCGCTCGATTTCTTCCTGTGCCTTTGCGAATTTTTCTGACATTTTGACCATCTGGATCTTCTGGCGCCACAGCCTGACGTAGGGCAGGGCCTTGATGCCCTTGCCGTCAACGCTCTTCTGACTCGTGCTGCCCGCCTTGCTCAGAGACACCGCCTTCGGAGACGTGCTCGCCTTCGGACTGGACCTGGCAAGACACAGACGCACACGTACACGTACAGACAAGAATCATCCTCGCATTTTCTGCTGCGCGCCCGTCCGTACTTTGGCGACTTGGCGAACATGATGCTCTTCCTCGCTTCTCGACTGGCGCGGTCAGTGGGGACTTCAAAGACCTCTTTCTCCTCCTTGCCGCCCTGCTTGCCTCCACCAAACATGACCGACCTCCGGCGGGCCCCCGAGCCACTCAAACTCTGTGCCTTGCTGTCACGCTTAGGCTCCTCCTCTCCTCCACTCATATCGCCCCTGTAAGAATGAACGGTCTTAATTGCACGCCTCATGTGTGTTTGTGTCTCTGTCAGGCTGTGCCGACTTTCTCTCTTGTTCCAGGTCCTCAGAGCTGCACTGCGGATTGGAGAGGAAGCCGCTAACCGACGATCCGACGGACCCCTCAGACCTGTTGAGAGCGTCATCGCGGTCGCGAGCGAGAAGCTCTATAGGAATGCCCCTGCACGCAATAAGGAAGCCGAGATGTATGTACGTCGGAATGTTGGTGTCTCCCTCCCTCCTCCCTCTTCCCTTGCACCCGGGCCCTGAGGCAGCAGAGGCGAGACTGGCAATGCTCTGTTGGCTGAGCCTCTTGTCCGCCTCAGCTCGGCCAGCAGGCGAAGGTGCCTTCTTGAGGATCCCTGCGGGCGACGGCTGGCTGGACGACTGTGACGCTCTTGGCGACTGCGACAGGCCACTCAAACCCATCCCAGATGTGTTCTTGCGAGACGGCTGCTTCTGAACACATACAAGGAGGGATATCATGCAGCAGCGTATCCGGATGGACGGGATACCTGCCCATTCCTCTCGGACTCACCTTTGGCGGCGGAGGTTCGCCCTTGTCGGACCGCTCTGACTCCCCCACCGCCGCCCCTGCGCTCGTCTTGAGTGATCTCAGTTGCGGTTTGCGACCGCCTGTGCCTCGGGCGGGAGGCGACGCGCTCCCTGCTCCGCTCGCCGCCGCGGACGTGCTGCGTGGACCACCTTCAGTTGACAGCGCAGAGTCCCTCTTGGGGCGGTGAGGAGGCTCCGAGGGGATGAGGGGCCGCCCTGGCTGTGACTCGACAGAGTGGCGTGTCGAAGAACGCAGGAGCCCTTTGCTGGCGGCCTTGCCAGCGGGTGAAGACCCTGGCACGCTGGGACCTTGCGAGGTCCGAAGGGAGCTCCGCTGCGAACCCGCAGCACGACCTGACATGGTGTCACGGGTCTGTTGGAGGTGTAGAAAGCTCTCCTCTTTTTTCTCTCTCTTCTCTGCTGTAGGCTCCGTGGGGGCTTCGAGCTCGCATTCAGTGAGCCTGCATGCATGCATGCGGATGGGGGGATAGCTCTCGAGGAGGCAATGATGCGCTGGTAGCGTCCGTACAGACAGACATTGGGCCGGGGCTCGCGCGTCTCACCTTGCAAAGCGGTCCATTGCGCAATCAATAATGTCGCCAAGATGGGAGCTTCTCGTTGTTCAACTGGCCCTCTCCATTGCGGCCCGCAGCGTGCAGACCCAGGCTGGTGCCCCGCGTACGCATTTGCGCCTTCCTCTGGAGGCCGCCGTTTTGTCCAGAGAGGGACCGATAGAAAGGACGAGCTTCCAGGAGGCCGCCGTTTCGTCCAGAGAGGGACCCATAGAAGAGATCAGCTTCCAGGAAGGCTACAACGACTCGGTAAGACTTTGTCACAGTGCTCCCTGCCTCCTAAGTGACTCTCTGTCCCTTCATGGTTGTGTCATACTTACACTCAGATGTACACCAACATCCTGTCACACGGGGACGATAGACACAAACACCCGCTCGAGCTTATTCTGTCCCTGGGCATCCAGTGGGTGGAAGTCGATGTCTGCCTGCACTCAGTGGCTGACAGCAACCTCAAGTCGCTCGTCCTGCACCATCCTTCCGTGAGAGACCTGGCAGCTGGTGTGAAGTGTCGTGCAGACCGGCTGGAAGAGCTCTGGAGAGCTGGCCACACATTTGAGAGCCAATATGTAGATAAACTGAAGGAGAGGTGGACGAGTGAGCCGAACAATCAACGAGACACGACTGAGACCATTGCACCCGACATCAACCTTAAGTATCTCATGTGCAGAAACGGGGCACATCTGGGATGAACACGTGACACCTTCCGAGGGACAGCAGCTGTACATTCTTCTCGACTGTAAGAGCGAACAGGAGCCGATTTTTGAGCACATTCAGCAGCTTTGGCGCAAGCTTAGTCACTCGGCAAGCGCCGTTATCAATGTATACGTACATGGTCTGTCTGTCTGTCTTTCTTTCTTTCCTTCTTTCCTGTTCTTGTGTCTCTCCACAAGCAGCACCCGACGCTCTTCTCTCACTTCGGCCACAACTGCACTGACCCAGGCAGGTGTTAGCTGGCTGTTTGTATGCACCTCGAGGAGCTCATCTGTGTGTGTGCAGCTACTGGTGCCAAGGTGTTTTGTTACGTGCGGCACCCGGTCGCACTGGTCATGACAGCAGGCAACAAGTAAGGAAACCAATCGCAATTTTACCCCACCACACTTCGGTCTCACGTGTCTGAATTCATCGCTCGCCAGGATCTTGCCGACTCTGTTTAGCCACTTGGACAACGAGATACCATTTGCTGGACAATACGATGGCAGGCAAGAATGATCATGAGACGCTTCTCGTGTGCCGTGTACCTCGTGTGATTCTCCTCTGCAGGATGGGCACCATTGTTGGCGACGATGACCCGGGTGACCCCGAGAACAACTTCATGCCTGATCACATGCAATACTTCATGGCTACCAACAGGATGCTCACACAGGTACCTAAGAAAGGAGGCATCACTTTGACAAGACACATGCGGAGACGTACATACGGTACATGGCTGTCAGAAGTACGGCCCGCAGCGCGAGGTAAGTAAAAAAAGGAAAGGCAGAAGCAGCACGGAGAAACGAGCGCACTGCCAAGGCGCTTTGCCACTGTCATGATGAAGGCGTGGCAAGGCGAAATCGTGCCTATTGTTTCTCAAGACTTCTCATGTATGAAGACACGGACATACACGTGTCTCTGAACGCCTTGCTCCTCCCCCTTTGGGTGTGTCTGCAGATCATGTGTCGGGCATCGGCATCGCCTCTTTGGCGAGCGGCACGGCGAAGGCGTGCAAGACTTCCATTTGCAGGGTCGCTGCAATTTTCACCTCCGGCAGCCTGTCCAATCGAGACGCATTCTTCCGAAAAATGGCAACGGATCTACAGGTGGGAGTGACACACTGCACTCGCTTGATACGCGGCACACGTGTCTCCCTCTCTCTTTGCATGTCTCTGATTCTTAGGTGACACGGAGTAAGTACCGGAGCTATGGGTAAGAACAGCTATGGGACCACCTCTTCGCATTTGACTTTGTCTGTTTTCTGTCTCATCCCGCCAAAAGCAAGCCGATCCGGTTTTGGTGGTCCGACCTCACTCTTGGCGGCTCGTCAGAGCAGCTGTTCTTCCTCCTGGCATTCGACCTGGGGATCATCAACACCGATGACCCGGTTGAGGCCTGGCGATACGCGAAAAGTAATCAATGCCGAAAAACAAAACACGGTCATGTCGAATGAATCGATGGAGTACTGTCTCTCTGGTTGTCGCGTCTGCGTCGATGGTAATGCGTATGTATCCAGCTTGGAAAGAATGTGAAGAAGGAATCCTCAAGCGGATGACTGCGAAAGTCGGTGGCTGGAAGGCGCTGCAGACTATGAGCAAGTTCCTGGCGGGAATCAACAATTCTTACGTGAGTTTTTGCCGCCTGTACACCGGGGGATACATAAAGGAGAAGATCCTGGAATCCTATGGTCTTTGATCCTTGAGTCTTTCATTAACCACACACGCGCGCATACGAGAATTCTGTGTTGGTGGTGATGCATGTGGTGCGACTCGACGGTGCAATGAGTGCAATCCGTGCCAAGACCAGACCTTCTTCTGCTTGCGGAGTCCTCACATCCATGCACTGACTGACGGCAAATAAAACAAACGTCTAACATCATATATGCTCATCCACACACTGTCTCTACCACATAGCGCCACAACCATCAGGGTGGCACCTCATGTGCGTCAGCTGATACGGCCCCTTCCACACCACTCAGTCTCGCTACAGCACTTGCAACGGGATCACCCACACCGCTCTGCTCTGACCCACTCTCCCTTTCCCTCTCCCCTTCTTCCAGCTCAGGCGTCGGGTCGCTTTCAAGCAGTTTCTGCAGTAACCAATCCAACACGCACTGAGTGCAACGAACGACTGACATCGTTGCGACCTACCTGCCAGTTCTGGTAGGGCAGTTTCTTCTCCATGGACACGGTGAGGAACGTGCCCAGCGGCTGCTCCTCGTCCAGCGTCCAGAACACCCCGTCACACCTCACCCGCTCGCTCAGCGAGTCGTCAATGATGGTGTCGCCATTCAAGCAGAGCCTCAGGCTGTATGGATGCACCTCCAAGTCGACATCCAGGTCTCTCTTTGTGGTGCCTTGCGGAAGGGGAACGTAGATATAGACAGCCTCCCGGTTCTGTTGCCACCGAAAGGCTTCCTTGATGCCGCTGTGATAGATCTCCGAGTACTCGAGACGGGGAAAGCTTGTGTCGTCACGCGGCGCCACCCTGTCGGTGAGGTTGCGCCCCTCCTCGGCATACGTCGTGGCGTAAGAGTGCATCGGTGTGGTCCACGGGCCGGGCGGGAACTTGTCTTCAGGGCTGCCGCCGTTCTCTGCGGCGTCTTCCACAGCTAACGAGTGAGAGTCGACAGCCAGCCTGAGCCGATGAATCCCTTGCCTGAGTGGCATTTCCGGTGTGCTGAGTGGCTGCATAGCAAAGAATAGGCGCCATGACTCAGGCCTGCGAGCGTGGACGATGACGGGCAGGGAGAGCAAGATCCACATCCAAGCAGCGCTGATGGGCCCCATCTTCTCCTCCTCCTTCCCCTTTTGGCGTGCGAGCTAGAACGGCGATCCGCTTCAAGCTTGCAGGTTTTCCCGCTCGTGTTCTCTGTGCGCACACGTCTGTTGTCCGAGTCTAGAAGGTCAGAAAGGCCGAAGGGGTGAGAAGGAAGATGGCTACGGAGGAGCCCAAGCAGGAGAACGGTGGAGGGACCAAGATGCCCGAGGAGGACGGCCCACGCCAGACGCCTCGACTGGACGATATGCATCCGCGTGTGGTGGCGGGCCTGAAGAAGCTGGGCCTGTCCCTGGACGAGTTCCTGAACGCCTCGTTTGACGACAGACTGAAGGCCCTCCAGCACCTCGACAAACTCGACCCCTCCTTCTGGGCGCACGACCGCCTGTCGGAAGGTAGGGAGGGAGGAGGGACAGGGAGGGGGGACGGGGGGGACACACCAGGCTGGTTGTCGGACGGACCTTCCTGCGACACGGACGGCACTCCGCCTGTGAGACACATCTCTGTGTGGCATGCGTGTCTTTGTGCTTCAGGGGATGACCAGATCTCGCCCCACGGCGCTCCCACCATGTTCGATGCCATCCATGCGGATGACGACGAGATCTCGTCATCCAACGTGGAGGGCTCCACCTCCTCCCGCGCCCGCCGGCGCGTCAGACGGCGCACGGCCACCTCACCCAAGGAGCTGCGCGGCGGGTCCGTCACCCCCGGCAAGCGCCAGCCGTCGTCAGAGAACATCGACCTCTCAGGTACGCACGAAGATATCTCGAGAACAGACAGGGGCGGGGGGGCGGGGGAGGGGCCGGGTGTCGGTGGTGCATCTGTGGCTGTGGTGTGCGTGGCTGTCTGTGTGTCACAGAGATAGACGAGGACCTCAACTTGGGCCCGACCAAGGGCTCGACGATTGCCCGTTATTTGTGCGACATCCTGCGCGAGTCCGTTGGCAACGAAACCTTCATCGGTACGCAACCAAACCCTCCCGCCCCTACCCACATTGCCTGCCACACCAGCATGTGTCCATTTCCCTCTCCCTCCCTGCCTGTCTGTCTGTGTGGTGTGGTGTGGTGTGTGTGTCCGCCTCTCCTCTCTGTTGTGCAGGTGTATACTGGGACAGCAAGGGCTACTCGTACCGTGCCCGCATCCGCGGTCAGTGGAACGCCTCCGGTGGCCGCTTCAAGCCCGCTCGCTGGACCCTCCGCGGCCTCAAGAAGTCCCTCACCGACGCCGTCCGCTCCCGCAACATGATGGCCCGCCGCTTCGGGCTCCTCGAGATCGACATGCCACGCGAGATCCACGACGGCGGTCCCTCTGTGCGTGTGGGCGGCCGCGCCATGGACGGTGAGGAGCGCGCCAAGCGCCTGACCCGTGGGGCGCAGCGCAAGGACGGCCAGACGCTCGAGGACGTCATCATGCGCTCGCTCGAGGATGCCAAGGAGGAGGAGCAGGAGATGGACGACGGCATGGACGACGACAGCGACTACGAGGCCACGCGCGCCAGGGGCTCGGGGCGCCGCAACCTGGCCGTCCCCAAGCCGCCCTCCCGCATGAACACCGAGGACGGCGGCATGAGCCACGCATCCGGCACCTCCACCTCGCGCATCAAGCCCGGCAGCGCAGCCAGCGCCATGAAGAAGGCCACGCTGCTGCTCACACACCTCAAGACCTGCCTCCTGGGCGAGCGCCGCAACGGTGGGCGCGGCCCGGTGCTGCCGGCTCTGGGCATCTACTGGTCCAAGACGCTTAGCCGCTTCACGGTCCAGTTCACCGTCCAGAAGCGCACCTACTACGGCAAGGGGGTCGTGCCCGAGGGCTACACGTGGGACAAGATGCGCGATGCCCTCCTCATCGCCGTCGAGCAGCGCAACCAGCTGGCCGAGAGCCTCAACATCCCCAGCAGACTGGACGCCGCCGTCCTCGACACGTTCCAGCCCCCCACGCCCGGCCACACACCCCTGCTGCCCTCGGTGGGGGTGCTGCCGCCCGGCGAGGCCACCGAGGAGGCACGCAGAGTTGCCCCTGCCAACGGTACGTCAGAGGTGCATGTGCTCGCCTCACATATTGCTGATGTGTGTGTGTGTTGTGTCTTGTGTGTGTGCGTGTGTGGTTGGTTGGTTGGTTGGTTGCATCAGACCCTCGTCACACGTTCGCCGCCCGTCTGCTGCGTGCTGCTCGTGCGGTGTCGCCGGTGCACGACAAGCTGACTCTGACCATCGAGTGGAACCCCGAGGCGTTCCGCTACTTCGGGTACATCCCCGGCACCCGCAACAAGGTCTCGGAGTTCGTCCCTGAGACCAAGGACGAGGACGGCATCAAATTCGCATGCTCAGCCGGCCTCCAGACCGCCGGCGAGTGCGACGAGGTCCTCACACTCATCCGCACGTTCAAGTCCGTCAAGCGCGAGACACCCGCCGACGCCAAGCGCTCGGCGTCGCAGCCGGCGTCCGCCTCGGCGGCTGCTGGTGCTGGTGCTGCTGGGACGGGAGAGCCCGAGCAGAAGAGAGCCCGCACCGAGGAGGGGCCGGCTGAGAAGCAGGAGCCGGGGGTCGAGATGGAGAAGGTGGAGTCCGAGGCGGCGGGTGAGCAGGAGCAGCAGGGGGGGATGCCTGCTGCTGCCGGTGCGGGTGGTGGTGCTGGTGGTGAGCAGGGCGAGGAGCCGGATGTGGGCGGCAACAAGGCCAAGGAGAGCAACGCTCCTGGGTCGGAGGGCACCCATGGCGACCCCATGCCCATGGAGGACAAGTGATCCATCCATCCGCCAAGCCAACCAACACCAACGGGGGAGGGGGCAGGGGGAGGGGACATGGAATGGATGCACACATACACACGTACATCTGTGAGTCAGTCGTTGGGCAAGGGGGAGAGGGGTTGGTTTAGGTTGGTTGGTTGCTTTGTTGCTTTGTTACTTTTCTCCAGTCAGTTGAGTTGGGGCGGTGCTGCGATGCGATGCGATGCGATGCGACCGATCCGCTGCCTGCCGTGTTGTGTTGTGTTGCGTTGCGTTGCGTTTTGGCTCTGCTACCAGTCGACTGGGTGGGACGACTGAATGGTGTGGGGACGGGGAGAGCATTGCTTTGATACAATCGATGGGATGGATGGATGGATGCCGTGCTGGTGATGTGATGTGATGCGATGCGTCCCACTGTGTTGTTGGTTGATGTGCGTTGCCCCCGGCTGCTGCAGCACCGACAGGGCACACCCACGTGCTCATGTAGGCGCTGAATCAGGCGGCGGACACCGACATCACGCAACGACCGAGGGCTCTGCATGGTGATGGTGTGTGTGGTGTGGTCTGGTGTGGTATCTAATCGCCTGTCGTCTGAAGGGAGGGAGGGAGGGAGGGATGGAGGGGTTTTCGTTAGTCGTCACTTTGGCTGCTGCTGTCGCTGGCGTTCCGTTTCTTGCGCTCTGGTTCGTCACTCGCCTGCCTGTCTGTCTGTCTGGGTGAAAGGCCAGATAAGATACATCCATCCCCTCTCTATCTACCTCTCCCTATTTCTCTCTATCTGTGTACAGACGAGGGAGCGGCTGCTGTGCTGTGGTGTGGTGTGCTGTGGGGCGGTGTGGTTTGAGTGATGTGTCTTTGTGTGTCTCTGTGTGTCTTGCTTGTGTGACGTTGGTTGGTTGGTGAGGAGAACACACAACACCCCTTCACAGTGTGGGACCACACGCAGAATCGGTGTTGCCTTTTTAACGTGACTGACGGACTGACTGAGAGTGTGCGTGTGCGCGTGCGTGTGTGTGCATGTCGGAGTGGTGTGTGTGGCGCGATGTGATGTGGTCCTCTACGTGTCCATCTCTTACGTAATGCGTGGCTATATGTGTGACCGGCGGACGACGGACTCGACGAAGGATTGCCGGCTTGCTTGCTGCTTACCTTCATATCTACCTCCTACTCACACGCGGACGCAGTTATGGTATCTGACTGACTTGACCTGACTGACTGACCGGCAGCTATAGCTAGCTAGCTAGCTAGCTAGCTAGCTACAGACAACCTGGATGGAATCAGCAGTTCTGAAAGGCAGAATGGCAGACAGGCAGGCAGGCAGAAAGGCAGTCTAGCGAGAATCGGCCGGCCGGGTGAATGGCCGGGTGAATGGATGGATGGATGGATGGGCTGATGGCTTTGATGGATGTGTCAGTGTCAGTCAGTGTGTCTATCATGGTGGGGGGGGGGGCAGAGAGAGAGAGGAGAGGTAGCAAAGCAGCGGGCGGGCCGGCGGGCCTATTGGTTAACTAACTGCCAGCAGCACGAGAGTGTACCATAAACCTGGCTTGACTCTCACTGACTGACTGACTGACTGACCTGCTCCCCTACTGACTGCCTGACTGACTTTTCACTCACTCCTCGGACCGGAAGACTATCTGGCTGAGTCAACTGACTGGGTGGGTGGCTCGATGAGATAGATGGTCGGTGGCCCGTCCGTGAGCGGCGGGCGTGGTTTGCGGGAGTAATGCCAGCTACCTACCCCCTGCCAACCGACCGACCCCTTTTCTGCTCTGCTCGCCCGTCCCTGCCTGACTTCCTGACTTCCTGCCTGCCTGCCTGCCTGCCTATGTGATCGGCTCATTGATTGATTAAGACATCGGTGGTAGATGGATGGACGGATGCATCAACACATACATACATGCCTGGGGGGTGGGGTGGGACGACCGACGGACGATTGAACCAACGAGCTGTGGAGTGAGTGAGTTGCCATGCCACGGGAGGGGTGTGTGTGTGTTCGTTGATCTGTCTGTCTGTCTGTCTGTCAGTCTGTCCGTGTGTGCGTATTCGCCCGTTCCTCTCAGTCGTGAGATGCATGCAATGCCTGAGCCTGCCTGAGACAGATAGATAATTTTTGCACACAGAGTCACTCACACACAAACCTTCACACACACACACACACAGCGCGTGTCGCAGCCAGCACGGCCAGACAGGCAGGCAGGCATTCAGGAGGAGAGCGACCGACGTCACTGACTGCCTCGGTGTGGGATTGAGTGCTGTAACAGTTTTTTGACCAACCAAGAGAGAGAGGTTTTTCGCATCGCATCACCCGTGAGCTGGATGTGACTGCATCGCTCGCTCGCTCGTGTGCGTGTGAGTGAGGGTGAGAGTGCTAGTGTTCCTCCTTTATCTGTATACATGCATCTGTGTGCCGTGGTGCCGTGTGGTGTGTCCATGCCAGTGTGCGTGTGTGTACGTGTGTGTGTGTGTGCATGAGGATCGATGGATGCCATGTGTGACGCTTTAAACGTCCGTACGGTCCGCCACAACGTCTCTCACAGCACCATACCATGGAACACACATCGAAACACATACTCCATCCATCCAGCTAGCTGTACACTCATCCTCCCACCCCTCGTCAGCCGCTATGCGGGCTGCGCCGCCTCCTCCTCACTGCCAACAAGCAGCTGGAACCACTCCTGCACCTCACTCTCGCTACCCTGCACACACAACACACATCCGACACGTTCGAACTCACCCACCCTCCCTCTCCAGCCCGCCCACCTGTTGTATCTGCTTGACGGTGAGCTGCACAGGAAGGATGTCCCTAT